>CAJNIZ010046804.1:1751-17512 GCA_905231905.1 Symbiodinium pilosum | reverse complement strand
CATGGCCGCCCGAAGACTAGTTCCTTTCATGGAGATTAACGGTTGTGGCTCATATCTCCCGCAAAGAACACTCTGTATTCTTCTACGACCCACTTAAAGGGCAGCAGTGATTTCAGGAAACCCGCACGTGCACGCGAAACTTCTTAGGACCATGCCATCATGCAGCAGCTGCGGCTGAAGCAAATCATGATGCATCACCACGGGGCAGGGGGGGTTCACTTATCTTGAGGGATCCCGCGGGCATACAGTACCAGGGACATGCCGGAGTTTTATAAGGTCCCTCCCTAAGAATAAGGCTTATGTTGAGCAACTTCCATGTCCCATTTTTGTCTTGGGGGACCTCAATCTACGCGAAATGCATTCCTTGAGTCGGAGCTGTTGAAATCGACCTAGATACTTCGGGTCCAGGCAGATTGTTATGAAACAAGTTGGAAAAGTGAAAATAAGACGATGTGATAGGCGCTTCTTTGCAAACAGAAAATGCTAGAATATCAACCCACAATCTCAATACGAGTTCCATCGCATGTGCATGACCTGATGATGCTGAAGCAAGCGGCTGCGGGTGACATTAACAACGTACCCACGCGGTGCCTCTCTTTGAGACCTATAGGGAAGTTTCTCAAAGTAGAGGCCCTGCTACGCTCTCAACAACGATTCCGAACGTAGAAACCGCTGCTTGCGGCCGGCAAATCTGTGATTCATATCATGAACACTGTAGCAGACATCGACTCAGTTTTCTGCTTGGGAGAAGCTCATATACTGCAAGCTAGCATGTTCTCAATACAAGGCGCCCCGGAAGGATCTTTTGGCGATTCTTCTTCTCCCTTCCTTCATTCTGTGCATTTCCCCACCTTTTCTCCTAAATGTCCCTTTCTCCTGTTCCTGGGCCTCTCATTGGCATCAAGCATTTAAGTTGTTGACAGTACTGTCCATGAAGACGTGTTATTCAGCGTTACCGGAAAAAGGCACACTGCTTCATCTCCTTCATACACTGACACACATTCGGCGTCCGCGATGGTAGGCTAGCAACCCACATGTGCCGCCCTCTCCTGGGCTGCTGTTAAGGAACCTACCCCAAATTACCACAATATGGGTATCGAGTAGATAACAAGGTTGCCTTATTAGAGTTAAATTAAATTGAAGCTCTTAGAAGAAGCCCAGTCTCTCCCTTCCTTTCCTTGCCTCTTCAGCAGCTGAAGCATCTCCTGAAAAGAGGCCACGGAGCTTCAACTTTCACAATCTTACGGCCTCCTCCACACCCTCTGGCTTTTCATATTCAGACTCCGCGCAAACATGTCTTCTTGCTGTGAGGATATACTTAAAGGTGGGCCAAGAGGAAGGATTTCGCAGTCGTGTGGTGGCTTACAGTGTAATACTGGGGCGCTCTTGAGGATTCGAATATATTGGGGTCCATCATGGGTCCCATCATCGCTTGGAAGCTACCATGTTTCTCTCAGTAAGGCACTGCCTGCACGTGCGTATGCCTCGATCAAGATGGTGCGGCCTCATCAGCAGAAGCAAAATCTTCATGGCTCTTGGTTTGTAATGGGGAAGCGGCGGTTACTTGCGATTGTGCGCCAACTACTGAATCGATCGAGCCACTTTCCCTACTAGGTGTCATGTTTGGAGCTTGTGGTCTAGGAATTTAGGGGGCAGGGTTGCTGGCAAACTCTAGAACACGGGCTTTAGTAGGGATCGAGGCGTCGTTTCAGGGTTTGCCGGTTGAGGGATTCCCACTTGCGAATAGGCAGAATCTGCGACAGTCACCAGGGTAAGCCCATCAACCCTACTACGTAGCAGCGGCGGTAACATGATAGTCTCTCTAAACGGTTCTCGAAATTTTGTACGTAATGATCCTGGCAATGCCTACTTAAGTGGGAGCAGTGTCCAACGCAGTTGGATAGAAGAAACAGCAATCTTCTTGCGAGCCTGCGTTAAGAGAGAAAGGTTGCCACCATTGAAGGCTGCAGGCGTTTACAATCTGTCGGATTCAGCAATGCCTGGCTCTCTGGAAGCCATGTCTGAGGCTTCAGCTGATGACGCCAGGCCTGCACGGATTTCGTGCAGACTTAGATGTGTGAAGATGTGAATGCAAGAGTACCACCAGAACCTAAATGACATCTGTCTGGGGGAATACAGGAAGATAGGTGCGTGAGCAACTCTGCACCGGTGCTTCAAGAGTATATTAAGGAAAGGGCTAGGGTCACAAAGCAATGCACACAATCCTTTGCAGTTCGGACCAAGCAGCACAACTCCAATCTGGACCATCTCGTCCATGACCTGCGACAAAGCTGTTGTCGGAGGTACGGGGTGGTTCTCATAATTAGGGATACCATTATGGGGTCCCTATAAAAGGGATTATAGTATATTGGGGTCTAAATTGGGGTCCCCCATTTTGGGAAACTACCATATAACCCTTACATAACCCAGTTTCCATGTCATTTTCCATGTTGTTTTCCATTGGATTTTCCATTATTTGGGGTAATACCATAAACAGTAAACCCTATATAACCCTACAAGTGTGTCCAGATGAAGCCACGCAGGTTTAGGGTTTAGGGTTTTGTGGGCTAGGTTTTAGGGGTTTAGGGTTTAGAGGTCTAGGGCTAAGGGTTGATGTGAGAGCTCCGCTGAATCCAGTACGATTACACAAGCTGCTTCATGACATGATCCAATCCCAATGCCTGCTGGGCTCCTGCTGCATCTGCTTCTTTGGCAAACGCATCCAGGACCATGTTGTAGCCTAGCAGGTGCAACGCGAACGTCTTCAGAATCTTCTGGAAGCTCGTTTGTGAAGTTTCACCGGGCTACTGCCAAAATCTGGATCAGCTAGCTCGGAGACGCTGCCATTATAGCCTAAAAAACCCTAATGAGGGCCTGTGCCTTTGCGTCGTTGACTTGAGCGCCGCACTCACTACATCTGGCGTCAAATTGCTTTCCCGCATCTCCTGCGCAGTCATTTTCAGCAGGAAAAACTGTGTTCAGGGTCGGAGAAGCTCCCATACAGATCGTTTAAGCAAAGTTTCAAGGTATTCAGAGAAAGCCGGGAAACCTTTGCTAAGGAGAGCCCATGACTCATATTGAGTTCTGACTGTGATCTAAGGACGACCTCTTAAGCTCTTCTGGTAGGGGTTTCTACCAAGTGTCCATATTGCCTGGAACCCAAGTTGTCAATAGACGAATCCTTCAAAGCCAGCTCCATCTAATCCAGACATAAAGAACATCGCCCTTCCAAACCCCCTCTGTGTATTCCCAATAAAGCTTGATACAAGTTACCCTGAAGTTGCAAAAGCTCCCCCCTACACCCTTGCCCCAAAAAATGTCTAAGCAAAAGTTTCTCTGTATTTGCTATGTGTCCCGGCACAATCTAAGGGCAAGTCTGTTTACCCAAGAATGCTCAACTCTGAACCCTTAGCTCTCAACCCTGCTGTTCACCTGACTCCCCCAGTGACTGCCAAAGTCATTGCAGGTTGCCATTTCGATGTAGAAATGTTAGTTGACAGTGCCTGACGTACCGGAGGAGTTGCCAGAAGAGACATCGCAAATCTAATTTCGCTTCCTCAGCTGCGCATCCTTCGGCAGGAGGTCCCCTTTTCAGAAAACCGAATCTGATACCCAAAGCCCAAGGCTCTAGAACCTCAACCCCTACCCTGAATCCCCAATCCTCGCTTCCCATGAAGCTTCAGGGCTCCTGCAGCGCCTCTCGTGCCCTCGCACCCGATGCACCCCGAAGCGCAAGGCTTTGCGACCCGAGACCACCTGAGAGCCATGGAAACCTAGGGGGATAGGTTTCTGGGGGGGGGTTGGGGGTGGGGGATTTGGGGGGCTTTGCGTTTGGGAATTGAGGGATTCAGAGTTGGGTTGGGCTTTGAGAGTGGTTTTAGGTATATGTATGGAGGTTACTGGTGCTTAGGGGACGTTTCAGGTTTGGCACAATGCTTTCTGACCGCAACCAACGTTCTGCACACCCGAAGTAGCTGCAACATCTTGACGGGATGCTCGGTGGCTTTTGACTTGGAAGCCTTCAAACTCTCTGGGGGCAGGGGGCTTGAATTGAATGACCCATGCGGCCCATGCTGCACATGAATGATAACTCTTGCCTATGGGTGTTGGAACGGGAAGCTTAGGAAAAGCAATCTTAAACCCTAAACCATAACTTTTGCGACCTTTTGTAAACATCTGTCGCTCCTCAGGGCATCCGCAACACAAAACCTGGAGCAAGACTTTCACGTCAATATGAGGCGTGCTCAAATATGAAGGCCTGGGGCCCTAGGGCCCTAGGACTACATAACCATTATAAGAGGATCATGATGGGGGTCCTTACTGGGGATCATATCGGGATTTTTTAGAATCTCCTAGAGACACGTGGCAAAGTTCAAAAAGCGCCTCGAAGTTCTCGAGGTCCTGTCTTCTGAAGCCCTTGCTTTCAAGCCGGAATTCCTGAAACTGCCTGACACTGGGCCCATCATAAACCTTCTCTAGTCCCCGAATGCTGGAAACTTACTGGGGGTGAAGCAGGGAATAAGGGATATCATATAAGGATTACGTACATAGAAACTGTTTCCCCTATTCCCCGCTGAGCACCAGTAGGAAGCTCGCCCGTCAATTCAATGCAGTCCTGATCAGGATTGTTCTTTCTGATCAGGATTAGCTGATGTGTTTGGGTTTGATGCACAGTTCCTCTTCATGTGAGGAAAATTCGACAATGGATTCAGGATGTTATCCCATCCCTCATAGCCAAACCCTAAACCCTAAACCCCTAAACCCCTCCCTCATTATTAGCCAATAGAGAACTAGAATATTTATCTCACTGCTGCTTCTGGCCTAAATTCAATACCTGAACCCTAACTCAATACTCAATGGGCAAGCCTCCAGCTTTTCCGTGGAGTTCCACCCAATCCTGGAAATCCAGGTTTCAGCTTTGGGGGTTCAAAGTTTAGGGTTATCACGGGTTCAACTAGTACCCCCCTCTATACTACCCCCCCCTAGGTTCCCCCCTTAATTAAGATTATTTAGGGATAGCTAGGTTTCTGGGCTCAAAGTTGGAACCAGCAGCGTATTCAGAATGTGGCTCTACACCACTCATGTTTCGTTTGCAAGGTGAGGATCCAGCAGGTCCGTTCTCGGAAATTGTTTTGGGCAGTAGCCTGGGACCATCATATTGGTAATTGTCCATTCTTCATGCAATGTTGGTAAGTGATGCTACATATTCTCTCTATAAGCCTATAAAATGCCAACATAGATAATGCTGGCTACGTAATGCCTATATAGACCTATGTACTCCCTTTTGCACGTTGTTTGATGTCCGGACTGCATACGTGCTTGCAACCTCTCTGCTGATGCCAAACGGAAGCTGAATAGCTGCAAAATGTTTTGGGCACGGGTACGGTGGATACGAAAAATCCTGCATGACCCCAAGTACCCTAAAGCTCGGAAGTAATGGGGCTACAGTAAAGGTTAATCATGCAGGATGTTTAGTGTCAACCGTACCTTCTGTATACGTGCGTGTAAATGGTTTGTATCAGAGCATCAGACGAGACGGTAGGACTAAATACCCAGGCTCCTACATTACCTAGACACTAAACCCTCAACCCATCACGCTCCAGCCTCTGATGTCAACTGGTCACCACCAGCTACCTCAGCAGCCGTGCACGCGGCCAGGCAAACTCGATTCATTTCAGCTGCGAGCGGATGGCTTCGCGGGCTGCCTGAAGCCTGTAGAACTCTACACTTACAATCTCAGACTTCTGTTGCAATTTATTACCCTAGCATACTATCAGTGTCTGTGCAGACCTGACATGCGCAGAATTTGCAACTTGAGGCTTTTCTGCTTGCTTTTTGGCTGTCTCCATTGAGTGGTTGCTAAAACAGTGTTGTCCACTTGCACATTCGGCAAGATGTGCGTCATGTTACGAACTAGACTCCTGAACTGGGGAAACACAAATTGGCCGACCCCCGGGGTGTATGGAGTTTCCGAACACACGGGCTACCTAAGGGGGGCCCTATAATGAGGACTAACAGATTTTGCATGGGGTCTATATCGGGGTCCCCCTATTTTGAAAATTACCATATACGGATTCTGGGGTTAATAGGGTAAATGCCCAACTGAAAAGAAGATTCAAGAGCTCATACCATGAGCCTCACACCAATCGGAAATCATCCGTGAGGGCACCCTGGGCATCCTCACTTGATACATGGTTTCGGGTCTAGGGTTGAGGGTTTAGGGCCTTAAACGGGTTCTACAAGGATTATATAGGGTTCTTTAGCTCCATGAATGGGAATCAGACGAAAAGAAATGGAAGATGAAACGGTAACTGTGGTCATGTATGGGTTTAGAAGGAGTAGGATCTTCAAAAACAGCGGGGACGGTCCCTCTTGGGTTGTCTCTTCAGCATGTTCAGGCCCCCATATTTATGGAACTTACCACTTGGGGAGTTGCTGTTGAAGGTCATGTAGGAGTTCCATAATAGGGCGTAGAGGGAATACAGGTCGGATATGGGATTCAGGGCTTGGGAGCTAAGTAATTATGGAAAAGGAAGCTGAAAATACGATGGCTCTGAGGGCTTTAAGTTGAGGACGTAGAGTCTTAGAGCCCGAAACAAGTAGAACACCGGAGAAAGGGTTTGGGGTTTAGGCTTTAGGAGGTTGGATTTGAGATAGGGCCTCCGAGGAAGTGAAATGTAGGGCGCAGGGACCTGTTTAAGATGGCTCTCAGCAAGGGTACTTTGCTGGGCCTGAGGAATCTCCTAAATTCCTCAAAGCTTGACATGAGTTATTCCAAACATGCAGATATGTCTCCCCCACAAACCGCCCCACACATTCTTGCAACATGACACTGCCAAACCCTCATCAGAAACCTGCGAACATGAAATCATCAGAGGTCTGAGCGTGGAATGGCACGTTTCACGTAAGGTTGTCCAAAGTAGAGGGATCTTAAGCTTCTGTAAGGGCCAGGCAATGCTGCACGGCATTGCTGTCCCCACGTCAGCCCCAGGTCATCGTGGTTGCAGGCTCGAACCCCGAAGCCAACCACAACTGGCATATGTAGCACTTGAAGCACAGCATAACACCACTAACCAATCTTTAAAAAAAGACATGAACCCTCAACCCTCCTCCAAATTTCCAATTCAACATATCATGTAAGGAGTCGAAGAACTTAGCGTTCAACCAACGCTGAAAAGGAGAACCCTTCGTCTGCAATGAATTCGCGGAAAAAAACTTCTAGTTGCACATGGATCCTCTGGAGCATTCTTGAAGACAAGTTGTGAAATCTACCCCAGGCACTCCCAACGTTGAGCCGTGAAGCCAGGATGCAGACACCGGGCTTCACCACGCCGCGTAGCCGAGCAAAGGCTACTGGCGGCCTCACATGCAGCTGGACATGTTTGGTACTGCTAGAGCTGCAGTATTGCTCCTAGTAGTGTAGTGGCCGTGGAAGAGGTGTGCGTGGTGATTCTTGTTGTCGTGACAGCTGCTGTTGTTGTTGTTGTTGATGTTGCTGCTACTCTTGTCGTTTTTCTTTGCAGTCCTCCTCCTCTCATGGTCAACGATGAAGAAGACATCACAATGGCTCTGACTCTTGCCAGGACAACTAGAATTTGAAGCACTGTGATTGCCACTACTACCAGCACACGTTAGCAAATATGATAACGATTCATGTCTATTCTGTTCACCTACTGCGTTCAGGACGACTTATCATGAAGCTTGGGGTTGGAAACCCGGAGTTTCATGGCTGTGGCATGTTTTATTGGTTGTGCGATTGACTTTGTTGGTATGTCCAAAGCTGCTAGAGCCACAGAGCACCGTACTCAGTCTGACAACCATCAACCTCAAACCCGAAGCCATGCAAAGACGTCGCAATTGGCCAAGCCACGGCCACGAGGGGAAGGCGCAAAGCCAAATCGCACCCTGGCAGCAGGCATTACATCGTCAAACGATCAAAGCTTGCAGCTTGTTTAAAAATATTTCCAGAACAGCGCCAGTTGAAGAGTCACATATATACCCTATTATGATATAGTAGTTTTCACTTTGTTTTCCATTATCCCAAAATATAACCCCCATGTTATATCCTCAAAATCCCTCAAGTCTACTCTCGCTATGGCCCAACTTCCTGAATTGAAGCACTCGCGCCACGCAGTGGTTGCAAAGTCGATCCAAGATCACCAACCAAGTCATTGGGTTTAGAGTTTAGGGTCGATCCAAGATCAGCAACCAAGTCCATAAACGGGCTGCCGTCCAACTCGGAAACTACTTTGCACATGGCGAGTTACAGCTTTGCACTGAAGGGAGTCTTGACACACCTGGGTTTAGCGATGGGCAGGGATTACCCAATATAAGTCACATATGCGCGTATACTATGGTTACAACTGCAATAGAACGATAATGATTATTGTACTGGTTTTCTTGTGCAAGGAACAAGCAGCTTCGATTCATGGAGCGGCACTGGAAAGTACCTCATTGGGCGCATAACCCTGCGCTTCTGAAAGAAGAAAGGAACAAAACTTTAGCAGAATCTTAGTGGTGTGTCACGATGTCCAATCAGGTTCGGCACACTGCCTGGACTAATTCCCCAAGCTTCTGCGCTGATGAAGAAATCAGAAGCCCCGGTACACAAGACCATCGGCGCCTGACTGTCACGGAGCAGTGGAGGAGCGCATGGCAAGCATCCCAGCTCCTATGCAGGGACAGAATAATAGTAATAATGGTAATAGTAATCGTAGAAATAGTAGTAGTTAATGGCAGTAAAAATCATAATAGTAATAATAATAACAGTTATAGTTAGAATAAGGGATACACCAATCGCTTATAATAGCTAGGATAAGGGATACAGCATCTAAGACCAATCGCTTCCGCGCTCTTATCTTGGAGGAGGAGAGCTTAGCATTATTAGTGCACCCTGGGTATCTTCATAAGAAGGTAGCTTCTTGGAGGCTGGGAAGGCTTTGGAAGGAAATGGTAGGAAAACAGCAGTTCCCCCTCAGGCTTGCGCTTTGCCAGCAAGACTATTGGCAAAACTAGGCAGCAAAAGAAGTGAAAGTAACTGAAAGCAGCTGGCGCTAAGTTGCGCGCTAGGCCAAGAGAAGGAGTCAAAACAAATTTCAAACCGCAGCTTTACCTACCAGAAATACAACAAACTGCCCAAAACTTCAAAAAACTTCCAAAACCTTCAAAAAACTTCCCGAAACTTCCAAAAACTTCAAGAACAATCCAAGAAATGCAAGAAACTTCCAAAAACGTCCCAAAACTTCCAAAAAAACTTTTAAAAAAAAAACCATAAACTTCAAAAGATTCCAAAACAAAACTACCCAAGACTTCCATAAGCTTCCAAAACTTGCCAAACCGTCCAAGACCTAGAAGAACTTCCGATCTGGATTGTGAAGGTGTTTGGAGGTTTTTGTAGTTTTAGATAGTTTAATGAAGTTTTGTGACCAAGTTCAGATGTTTTTAAAATGTTGGAGTATTAGTGTGCACATGTCAACAAGATACCTTCCAAGAAGGCCCTTTAAGGTCACTATAGATAGCAGTTGCGAGGCTTCTCTCAAAACAAACCACACCATACAGGGGCGGGCCATTTGACAGGTTGGGGTTTATGAGGCGGAACAACACATGAATTGCCATCTGAGGCATTAGTCTGCGTGTTTGCTGGAGTAGACTTCCTTCAAATTCAATCACCATTGCTGCCGGGCCGAAACCGTCGGACATTCAGTGCCGCGAATGGATTTTTGAAAGTGATATCGTAGGTGGACACCCCACCCAATAATAGTCACTATAATGGATAGCAAGGAGTATGTTAGGGCCCTCTTATATTCCTACCATACCACTATTACAGGGTGGGGGGGGCCGCCTAAGTGATGTCCTACGTGGCAACTAGCAATGAGCATCCAGATTGGGCAATTGCTCAAGGTGTCGTGGCTTGACGTTGATTCCAAAATGTCTAAGGACTTTTGGAGGGACCCCTAAGAGGGACCCTTGTAGCTTATGGGGGTTAATATGTGGACATAATGACTATATGAGGGTTAGATATGATAATGGGACTAAGGGTCCCTATTGGGGGTCCCTCCAAAAGTCCCTAGAAAATGGACTTTGCTTAGGGTGTTGGCTTTTGGGTTTAGAGCCTGGGGTGGGAAACAAACATGGACGTTGCTTAGGATTTTGGATTTGGGGTTTAGGCTTTTTAGGGTTTATAGCGTCTAGGGTTTAGGGTGGGAAACTGGAACCCCTTGGGGTTGGCATAGTCGCCCTGCACATCCGAAGCTTGCATTTGACAGCTAATCGAGGCGACAGACGAACACATATCAAGTGAAGAAGCCTGAGTGGTTGCGGCCTGTTTACAGGCCCACTCACTGAAACCAGGAATTTCGAAAGTGATGCTATTCAATAATCATTTATGTACCCAGGCTCTTCATCGTCGTCATCACAAAAGTGACCAGACGTGACGGCTACCGTGGAGTTCGCTGGGAATTGCTTGTTTGGCAGCTGGTGGAGGCAGAGCGCGCGGCTGCCAACTGAAGCGTATCTAACCTTCACACAGTCATCCCAATTCAGATCTCTATGTTAGGTTGGGCCCCCACCCACTAATAGAGACCACAAGAGATAATGGTATTTATATTAGGGTCCTTATATATTCCTGGTATACCACTATTAGTGGGTCCAATCTCTATGTAGATAGATGTCAGCAGCGCCCCCATTCCACACACCCCAACGTTCCAGGATCCGCCGATACCAGAATAATGCCGACCCCCCTTCCTGACCACAATTCGAAGCTGTGTTGTGTGCAAGTCGAAACCGTGCCTTCAAAAAGTAGGGCCTGTGTTTCGTGAGGAGGCGCGCCCACTAAACGACGAGCTTTGTTTGAGCTGTGGCCAGCTGAACTGTCAACGTGTTGGATGGAACGCCCAACTAGCGAATCCTTACTGGCAGCATCTGATTGCTTGGCTTCCTCATACTTGCCTTACAAACCCAAACTTTCGGACCCTAACTTGGGAGATCTGTCCTGGCATATGAGAATTTAATGAAGATAAGACTAGTGAAGTTTTCGGTGCCTCCTGAGGCATCTTATTGCAAGCCAGCTTAGCTTCCCGAGGTTCTACGTGGCTTCGTCCGTAGGTAAAGGGCTGAGGACCACATAGGGGATCCTCCGTTGCGAGGCGTTCTACCAACACCACCCATTTTGCATGGCTCATACTCCCATGTGATGTCTAACGGATTCAATGCCAATCCTGCATTGTGCCTAAATCATCCCTTATAAAACCCTCACATATTCCTAATTTCGGGCATTCCTCAATACTAGAGACCACCGTAGACCGCAAACCTACATGGTCATGACTCAGGGCCTTGAAAATGGAGCCCTTGGCTGTAAAAACACACTCCTCAAGTGTTAAACGCCAAAACTCTAAAATCTTTGAGAGGCTTCCTTACAGAATCGCAGCCCCGAAGCCCTCCATCCTACCTAGGTCTCAAATGTGATCCCAATACAGCCTCTTGCCCAAAAACCCATCGCCATCCTGCGCATTCTGAGATCTGACCTCTGTCTCCTCTGAGTCCGCAAGCCTGACATGAGCCAAGGGCATTGAGTTTAGTGCCTCGGGTGTAGGGACGTTCAGGGTTTGGGGTTGGGAGTTTGGAAGGTTTGGGGTCAAGGGATTACTGTTCATGGCTGAAGGCTTAGAGTGCAGGATCTGGGGCTTGGGGCTCAAGGCTTGTAAATGTATAAGAACTGGATGGACGCGCCTGAAGATATGAGGCTTCATGTCTGGGCCTGACTAACTCCGAAAGAGTCAGCAAAGCCATCATGATGCTAACATCCGTCCTTCGGGGGGCAGTGTTGTGCGTGCATGACCATGTATGACCGTCATGTCTTCTGGTAAATACTCGACATATGCATGTAGGAGGGAGGGCCAGTTAGCATTTCAATCAAGCCTTGCTAACAATGTCTGCCATGTGACTTTCTTCATGGGAGTTATGTTGGGATAATGGAAAAGAAAATGGAAACTACTATAATATAATAGGGTAATATTAGGGTTATATTGGGGTTATATGATGGTCTCTAGCACAGCATCCAATGGAGACTCCAATCCTCTGCAGACCTTCTTGCATTGGCATTGCGATGATGTGTGCAGGGATCACACACTTGGGACCCTCCACGAAAACAGGCTGCTCAACACAGAAAGTTCTCCGCTGTGCAAATCCTACATGAACCTCAGATTCCATGTAAAGTTGCGAAATTGTTCCGGTTACTCTTCTCTTCTTACCCTGTTTGTACTCAGGCAAACATGCTACTCTGGAAAGCAGCTCCTATTGTAATTGCAGGCTTGTTGTCTACAGTCCATAATAGCTTTGTCTGTATTAGTGGAAGTTTGACAGTAAATGTGGGGGCCTCTGATATTCTGGCCACTCAGCAGGCTGGTGGGCAGCGGGTGTCTCCCGCGCCTCTCAGAGCGCAAGAACAAAACCAGCAACAAGCGACCGAGGACATGTAAACCAAAAGCACCAGTAGCAAGCCAGCAGGCTTATACATCAACATGTGAGGAGGATTTCACCCTGCGAACTATGCAGGTATGCTGGTGAGCGCCTCCTTTCATCACAACAGACAACTAGCACTTGTAGCATCTTCAACATTATCACCCTCCGCACCTCGATTTCCGTACATATGTTACATATGGCCAACTTGTACGTGTGCGAGGTGCCTGGCTGCTTTGTAGAAATTGCGGCCTGCCCTGCTAATAATGTTGATGTCATCTTTGCACCTGCCACTGTGCAAGCTACGACAGTAACTTGACGTCAGGCCAGCAAGTACTGGCTCGTGTGCTCGCAGCTGTGCTTGTTTTGAGAAGCCGCAGCATAAACATGCAGCATTCATAAGAACAATCTTCATCAATAAGAATTCCACTTCAGATAAAGAATGCTGCCACTGGCGCCTAAAACCTCAATCCCCTCTCCATGACGGCAGCCAGCATGCTCATGGTTGCTACGCCGGCAACAGAGATCCATAAGAGTTGAAAGCGTTACGACGCTGGCTGCTGTTTAGATCCTGATGCAAGTCCCATTGCACCAGAATGAGGATTCCTCAAGAATGGGCCTGTGCCTTCTTCCGAAAGCAGGCGACGAAGAACCCCTCAACGTTCAGAGTGTGCGGCCAGACCTTGGACAATCACCGGTAAAACGCTACGAGGGAACAAAAGCAATGGGAAGAAGGAGAAGAAGACATGTTCTTAATCTGCTACCATACACCGTCATATGGTCAAGATAATAGTCTCTGCAGGGCCCTTGCTGGGGTTCCATATTTGCCTAGGAGACGGCAAGGACGAGGCCCTAACTAGACTGCTAGACCTCCAAAGCGCTCAAAAACAGCGCGTTGGCAATGCACCCTCTGGGGGCCATCTGGGCCTGAATGAGCACCATGGACCCTGAAGATTTATCTTGAAGTACTACACAACCCTCTACACAGAGAGTTTCGAAACCAACTCTAGGAGTATCACAAAAAGTCCGGTGAATTTCGCTGAGGTTGCCCTGTTTTGCAGGGAAGCCCATTTGAGGATGAGGAAGCTGATGCTGGAAACAGCAAGCAGGGTTCTTCCGAAAGTGGACCAATATGGTCTGAGTTTTTAACCCTGACTAAATGGGCCTGGACTCCCACCCCTACGATTACCCTAATTAAACCCTAAACCCCGTAAACCCTAAACCCTTGAGGTCTCCCAAGCACACTCACCCTCCTGGTTTCCCGTTGTCTAACGCAATTAACATATGATAGTGCGGTGGATACCCAACATTCCGCATGACCTTAGTACCTGCTACCCTGGCAACTAGTAGTGCAGAAGTATGAATCTCAAGACTACTTACTGGTGGTGAGTTAGTCGGGAATAAGGACAAATTCCTATGTACTCCCTAGGCCCTAGATGATATTTCCATCATTCTTGCCCACCAACCCTAAACCCTAAACCCTATATAAGTATATATATCTATTCAATTATTTATATGTATAATATTTTCCCTTATGCCCTACTAACCCCCAGTAACACTAAGGGCCGAGCCCTGAAGAAGCCATCTTTCGTCTCCAGCTCCTCCAGACCAAGCCTCGGTCGCAACTCGGATTTGCTAGTTGATCAAAATTCCTGTTCCCAAAGGGTTTAGGGCTTAGGGTTTAGGGCTCAAAGTTTAGGGTTTAGGGCTTAGGGTTTAGGGATCAAAGTTTAGGGTTTAGGGTTAGGGTTTAGGGCTTAGGGTTTAGGGCTTAGGGTTTAGGGGCCCTTCGCCCTACTATTTTTCCTTCTAGACCTACAGGATCCCGTGAATAATTTCACCAGAGGATCTCTAGATCAACTCTGGTTTGGGTGCTTGCCAGATTCACGGTGTCATGTTTCCTTGAATAGGGGACCCCAAAAGAGACCCCACCATGACTCTGCCAAAAGGCGGGCCCTACCAATATCTGGGAAGCCCATATCCAGGAGTAGGAGGTGGCTAGTTGGTGGCGGGCGCATAGGTCGTCCCGTGTTTTTTAAGGTGTTTAAGCCTTCTGAAGGTTTTGTTCAGGTGTTGTTCACCTGGGGGGGGGAGGGGATAAGAACGATACCTATTGCGTTCATGCCCCAATAAACAGTGGCATTTGTAGTGTTTTCACCTCTTTGTGCAACACACGGCGCAAAGGATGTGGAACAAGACACGTTGTCACAAGCGTCCATGCCGTTGGCGAGCAAACAATAATATTTGCTGTGCTGTTGCGTCTTGTACGACATACTGCACAAGGATGTGGAACAAGGAAGGCTGTCACAAGCGTCCATGCCTTCGGCGACCATGTCGAAAACACTGGTATTTACAGCGTTGTTGTTTCTCTACGGGTTGCGGGTTGCGGATTCCGGGTTAACAAACTCAATCTCAGAAACCGAAACAGAATGTAACAAAGAGTGAAATCTTCTCCTTAATGTCATAGTTTCCTGAATGTCCAGCTACCATGCTTTTCCTCCAAATCGCGCTGAAATCTAGGTTTCGTGCCAATTTTACGTTTCGAAAGCAACAGGGCGACCTATGCGCCCGCACCCTAGTAGTTGGGGCTTCTGCATTGCGGACTCTGTTGCAGCGTGCGGTAGCCCGAAACTCGAAAGCCGTAAACGGTAAGTGCAGAATTCTGAAATCTTGTTTTGCAAGGGCACTTCCTCACAAAAAAGCTAAGGGGCAACCCATATGAGAAACACACTGGGGCCCGGACTGGTATCGAGCACAAGGTTGGCATTTACGGCTTGAAAATTGGAGGGGCCCACGGCTGACGCAGACAAGAGATTCGCTAGTCTTACTGGGGGTTAGTATACTATTTAGGCGTTACAGAAAGATTTTAGTCCTTTATTCCCTACTAATCACCAGTAAGTGAGTCGCTCATTCTATTCCTCGCCGTGGTTTTGAGTTGCGACTCGGAAGCGTAATCCTCGAAATCCTCGCATCCTGTGCAGTAGCTGTAGGAGACGGGCGGTGCCTACTACTCTCAATCAACCTCATAAATATCGCGGCCTCAGCACAGGATCAACCTTCACATGTCCCCTGCGGAATGTGTGACTGCCCAATCAAACTACCAGATCTAGTCTCTATATGGTAGTTTCCCTAGATAAGGGGATCCCAATATAGACCCCAATATACTATAATCCTTGTTATGGGGACCCCTAAAATGGTACCCCTAATTTTGGGAAACCCCCATATAACCCCCTGTATAACCCCCTTTAAGGAGTTTAGACTATGGCTCATATGTGCCTGGTGCAAACCACACCAACTGGCAAGTC
>CAJNIZ010046803.1:27965-38797 GCA_905231905.1 Symbiodinium pilosum | reverse complement strand
AAAAAAAAAAAAAAAAAACACACAGTAAACATTCGAAAACGGATCCACCGGCATTCGCCATGAGGCCTCCCAAGACAAAAACTCCCAGAAATCAGGGGGTCCCAGGGCTCTCCGGAAGGGTTTCTAGTAACAATTTTGGGGGGGTGCCGAATAAGGGATCTCTTCAACAACGACAGCATACAGATGTTGCTAATCAAGATATGTGTTGTTGACAACGACGAACCTAACTGAGTTTAGGTCTTAAACCCTGAAAGGAATAGGTCTGGGCGGCTTGGCCGCCTGGACTGGAACGGCATGGGGTACGTGAATGTATTAGAGAGACCAGCCGCAATCGCGCCACAGCAGCACGACGCACCCAAAGCGACCCGGTGGCATGACTATCTCTGTTTCAATGCCACATCACAGCACACCCTAAACAATGAACCCTAAGCCCTGAACCCTCAACCCGAAACCTTGGAGGATCATGCCCGAGCACTTTGTGGTGCCAATTGATGCGTATTTGATTTGGGGATACTATGGTCCCTGATTGCATTTTAGGGCTTATAGGGTAATAACATAGGGTCAGACTATGTCATCCTTCTGGGTATGGTACGTCATATAAATAATCACAAAAACAACGCTACTCAGCTGTTGTGAGCACCCCCATGTGGTCCCACAGTAGTGAGCAAAGACTCCCTAAAAAGCCCCTGTAGGCCACTGCTTGGAGGTGAGTATTCATAACTGGGAGTTTTAAGGTTTCCGGGCTGTCGCGGTCCTACGTATCAACCAAGATTGCGTTAAGCATACTGTTTACTATGACATTCTTGGGGGTGTTGATATCCTTTCTGCAATAACCCATGGATTTTTGTCTTACTCCACAAAGCAGTGATTGGAGCTACTGACTTATGATAGCCTTTACTGACAAGTGCCCAGGAATGCCACCTGCGCCGCGGGATCAAATGTTGTAGGGCTGCTTCGGAGTGAGTAGGTTTAGGTACATGTACGTACTTAGTGTGAGGTATGCTTACCTCGGGGCTCTAGTTTTGTAGGCGCTTATTATCCTTGTACTGGGCATTCAAATGTTTCTCAGGGTGGTCATGTTATCGATGGTTCTCAGCAAGCGTGGAAGTACGTCTGTTACACGTAGTCTTGTTTCTGTGCACTCTCATAACCATGGTTGTTTTCCTTCCGTGCTTGTAAACATCCAAGGCACTATGAAGATAATCAGCCGGCATGTACCGCCATCTCTACTAATTACTAGTGTCACACTTCGCCTTCCCATAACAACTGTATGTATGAATGCCATAACCTCCGTATAATTTCCAAAAGCCTATACAGCAACTATACTGCTACCAAGAAACCATTTGCTCTGTTCTTGTCCCTAGATGATCCCTAATCTCGATGTACTTTTCCACCTTCTTGTTCCATTTAATTCTCCATTTTTGGGGGATATTAACCCCAAAGCCCCTAAACCCTAAACCCTAAATGGTAGCTTCCATTGTCTTTTCCATTGTCCCCATATATTCCCTATATAACCCGTATATCCTAAACCCTAAACCCCCAAACCCCATATAACCCCTACATTACCCCTACAATACCCCTAAACTAGAAGTGGATACTTTTGTGGACCGAGGGCAAACTGAAGGAATATTAGGGACAATGAAAGAGAAACTACAAACTACTACTATATAGAGAATATTGGGGATATAAAGGGGTAATGGAAAAGAAAATGGAAACGACTGTTATTGGTACTGTTCCTAGGCATCTGAGGCCAATTTTTCCATCGTTATCGTTGCCGGGAGTAGTACGCGCATTACTGTTGGCAGTTGTTCCCTTACCGTTACAGGTCTTAAGCATGCATCAGGTTGTTTCCCATGGGCTAAGAGGGGTCGAATCACAATATTGCAGGACCAAAAATCATAACTGTCCAGACATAACCCGAAATCCTAGCCCTCAAATGGTACTTTCCGTAAATAGGGGACTGCCATATAGAACCCAAAATGCTATAATCCCCCTCATCGTGCCCCAATGAGGGTTCCTAATTTGGGAAGCCCGTAAGTCCTAGACGTCAGCTTTGAGACCGGGACCCTGAACAACAAGCACTCCTCCCCTAAGCTGGACCCTAAACCCCAAATCGCAAGGGTTTAGGGTTCAGGGTTTATTGTTCCACAGCCCCTTTTGCAGGGACCCAAGAGTTCCCTTACTTCCCCTTTACCCTACACCGTCTGCCTAAGAATTCTTTACGGTGGTAGCGTCTCCCGTATGAACTTGCATTTTCTCCCCACGAATAGACGCGTTATGTAAGTCTCGAGTAAGGGTACTCACCTGGTAACTGCCCACCTGAACATCTCCAATCCCTAAACCTGAAACCCAATCCCTTAAGTCGCAAGCCCAGGCTGAACACATTAATTACTACCTGAGCTCTATCTAACCCCTACCCTATATAATCCCTATGCCCTAAAACCTAAGCCCTAAACCCTATATACCCCCCAAATTAACCTCAAGGACATAGGGCAACCGAGGCCGAAGCTTTACCCAGAAACCCAGGCCCGTAATTCATGGGTTCCCCCACTACCCCTCTCTATACTACCCAGAAAGTTTTGCTTGAAAGAGTGTTTTGGACATGAGAGAGTCGGAATCCTTAGCATGGTGCGTAAAACTTTTTCATAGTTTTGAGACAACACTCATGTGTGAAGAGGAGGTAGACCTCTTGGCGCAGCTGGAACAAGAAGCTTTCAGTGAAGGTTTTGGAAGTGACTGGGTCCTAGCGAGTGAGCCCAGCGCTGAAGCTGAAGAAGCAAGCCAAGAAGCTGGCGAGGGTGCCAGATCAAGCCAAGACTTCCCCAACGGTGATGCCGGTGAGGGTGCCAGCTCAAGCTCTGTCATTCAAGAACAGTGCATAGTCGGCAAAGCTGTCCCTGAAACGAGACAGGATAGAAAAGCCAAAGTTTTGAGTCAGCGAGAATATGAGCGAAGCCTTCAAGACAGCATGAACAGGGCCCTCCCTTAGGTTGCCCCCTTAACGCGGTGTTAGGGTTTTTGGGTTTATAGGGTTTAGGGACCCTTAGTTAAGGTTCTTTAGGGAGAATTAGGCCTTATTTAGGTTAATTAAGGGGGAGCCTAGGGGGGTGGTAGTATAGAGGGGGGTAGTGGGTGAACCCATGAGGGATCCAAAACCGCAAAATGAAGCCAAAACCCGACACTCAAAGCCTGAACCCTAAATCCCCAAACCAAATCCCAAACCAAATCCTAAACCCAAAATCCTAAATCCCACGCCCCAAATCCTAAAACCTAAAACCCTAAACCCTAATCTTAGCGTTGTTTCCATATCATTTTCTTTTACTTTTTCCATGGGATTCTCCATTTTTCGGGGATCATATCCCTAAATCCGAAACCCGAAAGCCCTAAACCCTAACACGCTACACCCCAAATAGTAGTTCCCATTTTATTTTCCATTATGCCTATTTATAATCCCTATATAACCCCTATGATCCCTGTAGATGCCATTTTCTTTTCCATTATCCCTGCATAATCCCCATATAACCCTTACATAGCCCCTATATCCCCCTTTCAACTCTATTCCCCTCCAACTTAGGCTTTCCGTCCTTTGAGCCGCCCTGCGACAGCGCGCGGTCCTTGCCGCTGCCACGCTCGCACTCCCGGCTTCATGAGGCAGGGCCCTGACATTATATAGCTGTAAGGCTTAGGGTTTAGGGTTTGGCGTTTAAGGTTTAAGCGGGATATATGATTCAGCGTTTGGGATTTAGAGTTTCAGATTTAGGGTTTAGGGATATATGAGTTTCGAAGGCTTTGTTTTGGGGACTTCATGAGGCAGCTTGGAAATGGGGTTCAGGGTTTGGGAATGAGCGTGTAGAGTTGCTCGATCCTGCTACTCTACAAGGTAGGATATATGGGATGTGATTTGTAAGCGTACAAAATGAATTTCTAATAGGAATAAGACGGAGTGGTCGGAGTTAGATGTAAGGTAGACGCTTGCAAAATTATTGCAAAAAAAGGCGAAGCGGGGGGTGGGGGCTGCGATTCTCATCAAAATGGGCCCCTAATAATTTAGGGTATCGGGTCTACTGCGGGCATATACTCGGATGATCTTTTGACTTAGTAAGTTTACCTGCCATCCATAATAACCCCTATTATAAGCCCTATATAACTTACTAAGTCAAGAGATCCTCCTAGGGTGGTTGATTCTGGTGCTGGAGGTACCCCTGCGCTAGCCTTAATGTTGTAATCGATTGCAAAGGCCCACGACTGAGAATCTCCCCTGACCAATGAGGACATGTGCATGTGTATATATGCATATATATATATAGAAACTATACTGGGTGCACATATATAATATATATAGTGTGTGTATATATATATATATACTGATTTATTTATGTGGGTCTCCCAAAACGAGGATTACATTTTAGGGGTCCCAATATTCAGGACTCAGGACCAAAGTCTTTTGGGCCTGTATTGGGGGTCACTTTTTTAGGTAAACTACCATATATATATATGTATATATGTACACACATGTATATATGACGACTCATTATTCGGGCATCCTAGTTGTTCAATGAAGTTTTGGGGATTTCCAGCGTCAACAATTCCGTTGCCACATGGGCTTCCATAAGCAGAGACATAAGCAGAGACAACCCGTCATAAGTCCCAACATACTTCAAGGAACCCGCACCTACCGGAGTCATGTTTCAGTTCGGTAGTGAGGTAAGAAGGTAGTAGGAGCCCCGGGTAGCGATGTTGCCGTGTCGTGTCTGTTTGGGTATTTGGTCTGGGAGCATTGTAAGGTGTGTCGGGTACGGGTTGCCTAGGGCTCAGGCCTTAGGGTAGGAAAGCAAGTTATTTCGATATTCATTCTGGCGGGGACGAGAAAGGGTTTAGGTGTGGTCAAGGCGTGAGGGGTCAAAGTGCATGAAGGATTTGCAGCCGGGATAGTGAGGATGTGAGGAGACGTAGACGTAGCCCCAAACTCCAAGACCCTAAGCCCTGAACCCGAAGCAGTAACAAAAGGTTGGGAGTATGATACGGATTCTACACATCACATGAACCTTATAGGCACTTATAGGCGGCTTGGGTAACAGAAATCCACGATTACTGACATGCCAGTTACCTGAAGGAAGCCCGGGTGTGAGGTGTGTTCAAGTTACCTGAAGGAAGCGCGGGTGTCAGGTGTGTTCAAGAGCTCTTAACAGAGAGTAACCCCTAATTCCTTTTAGGGTTTAAGGTCTAGGGGGTGAGTAGGGCGTAGGTTGTCGGTCCATTGACCAAGTGGTTCGTAGGGTTCACGGTTTAGGGTCTAGGGTTTAAGTAGTCCTACATCGCCATGAAGTTGCATTCAGAACCTCCCATGCAAGCTTCGGAACTTTGAAAGAACTATCTCCCCAGAAACACGGGCATGACGCACACCAAAAAAGGGGCTCTACAAAGATCCCTAAGGGTCCAAGGACCCAAAGAATAAGGCTTTAGCCCAAATACCACTAATGTTATACTATTTGGGCCCTAAAGGCCTATTATTTGGGTCCTTGGATTTTTAGGAACGTACTGCCGCCCTTTTCAAAGTGGGCCTGTGGTCATGGTTGTGGTTGTCAACCCAGTGGGCAATTAGGAACCTGCTCGCAGGATAGGGGGTGGTTGTAAGGAGATACTGGGGATCTCCTTCAGGATCAAGTACCCAAAGGGTTTACGGTATACGGGTTTAGGGTTTATTGGTTTAGGGTTTAGAGTTTAGGGTCCATGTAGTTGTATGGTAAATACATGGGGTCTAATGCACTTACATGGGAACCTCTTTTTGGGCCTCAAGTATATACTTTATACCCACGTGGAGCCTTTGGGTTGTGTAGCGGCATTGACGTTTTGGTAGCCTTCTACACGGTGTCAGGCTCAAGGCAGGTACCAGATCTGTGTTTTGAGCCCTTTACGCTGGCACCCGAGTTCGACCCACAGCCGGGGCCCCAAGCTTAGACGGGCATAATATATGGTTTTTAGGGATAATGGAAAAGAAAATGGAAACTACTTTAGTATATTGGGGTTGTCTAGGGTTTAATTAGGGTTTAGCGTTCAGGGTTCTGGGTTTAGAGTTTCAGAGTTTAGGGTTAAGAATTAGGGACAACCCACTCCCTTCCGGAGAGTGTTCTTAGCTCTTAGGGGTGGGGTGGTTCCTGGAAGCAGGAGGATGGGGTGAACATTCCCATCAGAATTTAGGTCTGCAGGTGAGTTCTCTAAGGACTCTAAGGTGTAGCGTCTAGGGTTTAGGATTTAGGGAGAATGCTTGATCCGAAATTCAGGCGTAGTAACCTACATGATTGCACTAGACGTATATCACCGTTGAGTTCCCAGTAGCTTGGAAGATTCCAGGTTTGCCCCCTCCCCTTGATAGGGATTACAATGGGGATCTTAATATTAAGGCCATTAACGGGAGAGGGTTTATAAATCGCGGGTCGGCATTACCCAAAACCCTAGACCCCTAATCCTCTGTGCCCTTCAGTGTGACCATGCCGGCTACTACATGCAGACTGCTGCCCTCAAACGAACGACGGCCCATAACGAAATGTCCTTGCAGTAACTCCCAAGCCCTGAGCCCTCACACGGAATGTGGAGGCCTGAAAAAACAGGACTATATGGGCTACAATCTAAACTCCTTAAAAGTGGTGTTATACAGGGTATTATATCGGGATTACTAAGGGGATACTGGGAGTTTAGATTATGGCCCATAACCCCGAAACCCTAAACCCTAAACCGCCAAGCCAAAATGCCGCTTCTGGTTATCCAATCCAAGCCGTTGCAGGCCCTGAGCCCTACGCGATGACTAGGAACCCTGAAGTTTAAGCTCCATTTAGGGTTTAGGGTTTAGGGCCTCAAACCCTAAGACCCTGACTAAACTCAAGACCTTGTCAGCTAAAAACCCTTGTGCCCGTACTTCGCCCTGAAGCCTTACAACCCTAAGAGCCGATTCACCCCAAAACCCTCGACGCTTAAACCTATCTCAGCTGAAAACCCTAAAGCCCTGAAGCCTGGCAAACTCTAAATCCCTAAGCCCGAACTAAAACGTAAACCAGACTGCCCTAAAGCCACTAACTCCGCAAGCTCTCACCCCTAAACTCCTGATTAGTATTTTGATGATTATTATGATGCAGGGTTTAGGGTTTCGGCGCTGGTTATAGACCTTGGTGGTCAACGTAGGCATTATTTGTAGACGTAGGGCCTAGAAGTATGATATCACTTTCAATAATACATATTATATATTACTATCACTAAGTCAGAATGGCAGCTTAGTATGATTACTTTTACTACCACTACTCCTATTTTACTTCTATGTTAAGCCCTAATTCCCCCAAACCCGAAACCCTAAACCTCTAAACTTCTAAACTTCTTAACCCTAACCCCTAAACCCTATAATCCGCAAAACCCAAAACCCTAAACACTAAGCACTAAACTCTAACCCCCAAGACCCTAAATATGCAGCTCCGAGGTCCTTCCCGGTTTAGGGTGCAGGGTCCAGGGTTAATGGTTAAGGGTTTAGGCTGCAGTATTAGTACTACGACGACTACTACGGCGGTACTCATAATACAATTAGTGATAGTATACCTTAACCTTTAAACCCTGAAACCTAAGGCCTAAACCCGTAAACCCTGAACCTAAACCCTAAAACCCTAAACCCCTAAACCCCTAAACCCCTCAAACCCCTAAACCCCTCAAACCCCTAAATCCTAAACCATACTCATAATATTATTGTTGATGATATACCTTAAGCCCCTAAACCCCTCAACCCCTAAACCCCAAACACCACGAACGAGGTCTTGACTTTTCAAATGGCCATGGCGAAGAGCCACAGCGAAGCTGGGTCGTAGCCTTGGCTTTAGATACGGATATTATAGGGACATTATAGGGTTTAGGGTATAGGGTTTAGGGGTTTAGGGTATAGGGTTTAGGGGTTAGGGTTTAGGGTTTAGGGGTTTAGGGTTTAGGGTTTGCAGTTTAGGTTTTAGGGTTAGAATGGCGAATCAAACGGAAAAGAAAATGGAACATGAAATGGAAACCATGGAACCTGTAGGGGGGCATATAGGGGGATGTAAGGGGGTTACAGGGGGGTTATTTAGGTATAATGGAAACGAGAATGGAAGCTACTATTTTGGGATTCAGGATTTCTGGTTTAGGGTTTAGAGGTTCAGGGTTTAGAGGTTTAGTGTTTCGGGGCTTAGGGTCTAAGGGGCTGTGGGGCTTTGGGGTTTAGGAGCCTTGGGGTTTAGGGTTTATTAGGTATCAAAAGCCGTTCAGATTACACTACCTGAGATCATCTGGGTTAACGCTAGACCCTAAACCTTCAGTACTGCCCCCCATCAGTAACAGTTGGATAATAAGTATAATATGGTTATATATAGCCCTTAATAGGACCCCTAATATAGACTGTTACTGTGTGGGGGCAGTACCCAAGCTAGGCCCTAAACCCGCTGTAGAGAGCTTGCAGGGCTGTACCTGGACCCCAAAAATATGTAACATAACGGCCTTTTGGGCTATTATTAGGGGTTTAGGGCGATTATTTTAGATACTTTTGGGGTTTAGGTTATACAATCTGCCCTAATATGGTTCCCAGCTTCCATCGTATTTTCCATGCTATGTTCCATTTTGACGGTGTAGAGCTTAGGAGTTGGACGCTTTAAGCGCGGTGGTTGAAAACGTCGCCTGTAGGATCTTCCTAACAGCCGGGCTCCAAAGAGCCAAAAATAGGTAGTAGCTTAGAACCCTAAAACCCTAAACCCTAAAACCCTAAACCCTAAAATCCTAAAGCCTAAAATCCTAAACCCTAAAACCCGAAACCCTAAACAGTCATAGTAGACTTTAAGCCCCCAGGGTTGGTATTACTGGTACCTATGACACATCCAGAAGCCTACGTGGAAGTGAAAAGTGCGGGTGATGGGTGGGATAGCTAAGTTGAGGTGTATTTGAAGGTACAGCAGTAATTAGCTCTACGTGTAACAGACCCATGGCGATACCCTCTGCGAGCCTTCAACCGTACGGAAGCCCACAACCTATTTGCAGGTTGGAGGTCAGTAGATAGGCTTAGGGTTAATGGTTTAGGGTGGTGTCTACAAGTTCGCTACACGTTTTACCGAACAGTTCAGAGTGCGGAACGTCCTTGTTAACAAGCAGGAGTCTTTAGTCTCCCCAACCCCTATACTTAGAACCCTGTAGTTCTGATATGAGCTGTAGTGTATACTCTTCAAAGGGGGTTATATTGGGGACTATATACGGTTCCTATCATAGGGCTTATGAAGAGGGATACTAGAAGTGTGGACTATGGCTCAAATGATGGTAATCGGGTCCTATTTATAGGGGCTGCGGGTAAGAAAAAGCCCCTTAATTATCACTTATCTCCTTGAAATTTAGGTTGGACCTTAGACCCTCAACCCTTTGGGATTCCCTTATACTCCCTAAGGGTCAATCCTTAGTAGGGGTCCTAAGTGCTACGTGCTTATGACCCACTTTAGAACCACCTGCTGACAAACCCAAGGCTAGATCATTTTGGGACGGGACTAAGGATTAGGGGTTTAAGGCTTAAGGTTTAGGATTTAGGGCTTAGGGCTTGGGCTTGGGGTTTAGGATGTAGGATTTAGGGTTTAGGCTTTAGAATTTAGGGTTTAGGACTTGAGAGTTTTAGGCCTGAGGTAGTAGACTTTCTGGCTTTAGGTTGTAGGCCCCGCGGTTTAGGGTGTAGGCTGTAGGGTTTAGGGTGTAGGCTTTCTGTGGTTTAATGTAGGAGGACATGGGTAATTCTCAAAATCATTCCTTCATAATCCCTATTGGCCACCCCCCCCCAAGAATCTCCTCATGCCCCCTGATGTATTCCTAGCGCCCCTCAGGGCCAAATTTGACAGAAACTGTCGGTTTGACAAGAGCCAAAGCTCTTGTGGTTAAATTGCAGTCCAAACAGGAACATAGAGACTATACTCCTACCGCATCATGATAACCCCCTAATCCCTAAACCCTAATTGCTAGACCCTCAACCCTAAAGAACCAGTCTCTTCTCGGGGTTTCTTATGCAAAGGAGTATAACTTAGGTTGACCCCTGCCCAGTAATAGTGACTATAAGGGATAATAGGATTATATTAGGGTCCTCTAATGTGCTTATTATACCACCATTACAGAGTGGGGGGTCCTCCTAAAATACAATATAATGGGGTTTGTCATGTGGTCCCCATGTTTACACAACTCCTCAATTAAAAGTCCCTCATACCTCCCAATCTTAAAGTTTTTGTTGGCTAAGGGCAGACTTTGTCAAGAACTCCAAGGCCCCGGCCTCTGACGATAGGGCAAATTGGGCTTCGGGGCCTGAGAGATTGGGGTTTGATGCTTTCGGAGTTTGGCAGTTTAGTGTTTGGGTTTCCTAAACCCTAAACCCTAAGCCCGTGTTTAGGGCAGCAATGTAGAAGGTTTTACCTGGAGTAATCCAGACTTTGAGAAGGCGAAGAGATCAAACCTTTGAGGTAATGTAGACCCCTGATTAATAAACCCCCTCCTTTTTTCAGGGCCTAAATACTAGGGTTCCTATTATTATCCCGATTAAGGGGAGGGGGTTTATTAATCATAGGTCTGAGTTCCCCCCCCTCCCCCCGATATTACATATGCCCGTTATGTGGTACATTATAATATATGTGGTATATCTTAATATTTTGAGAGTATTTAGTAGAATATATTGGGAGTATTT
The DNA here is from genome assembly GCA_905231905.1 of Symbiodinium pilosum. Classification (NCBI taxonomy): domain Eukaryota; class Dinophyceae; order Suessiales; family Symbiodiniaceae; genus Symbiodinium; species Symbiodinium pilosum. The sequence goes on along the minus strand of CAJNIZ010046803.1, from coordinate 28,098 downwards.
AGTATGGAGAGCGGCCTGCAATGGGGCCTGGGTTTTTGCATACCTACTATTTTAACAGATTTGGCTGTATGGCAACCAGAAACATGATAAGAGAGCTCAAGCTCCAGTTGATTATTGAATTTCTATAGGATCA
>CAJNIZ010046803.1:11765-21915 GCA_905231905.1 Symbiodinium pilosum | reverse complement strand
GGGGGGGGGGGTACCTGCAAGATGCCAGATCCTCAACCGTATCCTAGGCACTTAAGCAGATCTTCGCGAACCCTGTACCTTAAGCCTCAAACCGCGACATTTTACGAATGCTTAGAGATCCTTCCTCTCAGGGCCCATGCACCTAATAATTGCAGCTTAGTGACTGATAAGGGTCATACCAGTATATAATGGAGAACCAAATGGAAAAGAAGGTAGAACATGAAATGGAATCTGGGAGTACATGAGGAGGTTCTATTCCTCAGGGTCCATCTAAGTTCTTGGGGTGTTGGCACTAGTAATTGTAGCACCGGTTTATCTACCCATCATTTGTGGATGCGGGGTGACCTCCCTCCGCAAACCCCTCACCTGTCAATTGGGACTTTTCAGGTTCCAGATGGCTCACAGCAGAGAGTCAGTGTCAGCTGGACTGAAATTCGCCTCATACGTTTGGGCAGATCATGGCAGTGGGGTTTGTGCCCTACTGGACCAGTGTCTTGGATGATCCGTTTTGCCCAGGAATGGGTTTCCCTTCTTGGGAACTGCATCCTATTTTCCTCTCGCCTCATCTCTCTTGGGTGGGAGCGTATCGGGGATGATAAAGTTGGAGGTGGTTTCAACCCCTCCTAGGAGTTGGTCCAACCACTCCTGTAGCACGAAGCCTTGAACCCTGAGCTAAGCCTTGACACCGGAACCCAAAACCCAGCCCGGCCCTAAAAAACCCTAGGCCCTAAACCTTTTGCCCTGAACCCTAGGCCCTAAACCCTAGGCCCAAAACCTAGGCCCTAAACCCTAAACTGCAGGATAAGATAGACCCTAAACGTGCCGCCACCCACAGATTGCTGGAAGTGGGGTGGCGCCATCGGCGCATGGATACTCAGCAAACCCTCAAACCCTAAACCCTAGGCAGCCCTGAACCCTGGGCCCCAAAGCCTAGGCCCTACACCCTAGGCCCTAAACCCTAGACCCTAAACCCTAGGTTCCAGCTCCCGACCTTGCCCACGAGATTTATGACCTTGCCCGCCAGACTTATGACCTGACCATCAACATCTAAGATATATATATATATGTATGATAGAGAGGTATGGGGTTTAGGGTTGTATGGTTTAGCATCCGGATTTGCCTCGCAGTCCATCTGAGGCATCGGTGTACAACGACTCCTTTAAGGAGGCGCATGGCTTCTCGGAGGGGTTTAGGGTCCCTTTGAAGGGGTTATATAGGGTGAAAGGGTTTAATAAGGGTTTAATACACATATACTTATGAATATATATATGTATATGTATGTATGTATGTATGTATGTATGTATGTATGTATATTGGGATACATAGGGTTTCGGGCTTAGTTTGTAGGGTTTGGGGTTTAGGGCTCCTAAGCCCTAATAGCTAAACTCTCAAGCCCTACTGAAGGGTTGAAGGATGTTGAAGGTTCAAATTAGAGGCTTAGCTTTAGGATTCAGCTCTAGATTTTGAGGTTTAGGGTTTAGGATTCAGGGTTTAGGGTTTAAGATTTAGGGTTCAGGGTTTAGGATTTAGGGTTTAGGGTTAAGGATTAAGGGTTTAGGAAATTGAAGGGTTAGGATTGATTGGCCTCAGGAGCTAGGATTTAGGGATTAGGGTTTAGGGTTTTAGGTTTGGAGTGGTGTGCTCGGGGTTTGGTAGGGTTTTGGGTTAGTTTAGGTAGGTAATATTGGGATGATATAGGGTACTATAGGGTTACATAGGGATAATGGAAAAATGGAAACTACTATCTAGGGTCTAGGCTCAGGTATTGGTGATAAGTTGTTGGAGGGGCTTGGAAAGGTTTGATGTTGAAGCTTTGGGTTTTGGGTTAGGATCATCAACCAGGCTTTTGGTTCTCAAGGCCAACCTCAACCGTCAACCCTAAACGCTAGGCGCCGCCTTTATTTTCGGGCCAAAATACATTCCCCAAACTAACATGGAAACCAATATAATCCCGTTTTAGAAGGACTGTAGTCTTTGTAGGGCCCTTTTTGGGTTTCCATGTTCGTTTCCGGGAGTGTAATTCGTGGGCCGGGGTCCCGGGACCTCTCAAGATTGCGATGTGGCCTGCACCTCTCCAGTCACATGCGCTCGAAAACACGCAATATAGTGGGTTTAGGGTTTAGGGGCTTAGGGTTTAGGGTGTAGGGGTTTAGGGTTTAGGGTGCGTGCCTACATATTTGAGAGAGTATCCATTATTAGGGGCGCTTGGGGGCTTGAATCACTTAGGGGATGGGATTACACATCCTTATAACTCCCTATGCACTTTCCCTGTCATTCTCCATGTTCTTTGCCTTTCGATTCTTCATCATCAGTCAGGATTATATTCCTTAAGCCTAGACCTAATCGCTAATCCCTGTATATCCCCCCATATTGTATGTGTATATATATACATACACATCCCAATCGTATCTTGAATAGATAGAATATGGGGTCTATGGGGATCTTTTTATAATATACCCAAAGCCATACTCTATCTGCTTCACTATAGCCAACAACAGCTGGCTGCCATTCAGCGGGCAGTCCTTTTCATTGTTTCCAAAATGTCTCGAGTTGATGAACGCATTTCACCCATGAGGGAACAGAGATTGTCCCTAAACCCCTAAACCCCTAAACCCTAAACCCTAAAACCTAAACCCTAACCCTAGTGCGAGCCGGTTGAGGGTTTAGGGTTTGGGGACCTAGGGTTGACACGAAACCCCATCTGAGCTATAGTCTAAGCTCCTTAAAGGGGGTTATAAAGGGGATTATATAGGGGAGAATTATGGGGGTTATAAAGGGGAATATTAGGACTAGGAGTTTGGACAATGGCTCATCTAGATCCCTTTTCTGGGTTGGCCTTTAGGATACTTCGATATTCACCTTAATGGGCTTCATAAGGACCCTATATACTAATATGTTTAAAAAGGGTTCCAAACGCCAACGAAGCCTTTAAAGGGACAGTATCCTGAACCGGGTGCCGTTTAGAGTCTCATGAAGCCGTAAAGCTCAAGCACTAAACCCCAAGTCGTTTGTCGCAAGCCCTAAGCCGGCAGCCCCAGCCCTAAGCCACCAATCCAAAAGCCTAGACCCCTAGCAAGACTATAGGGCCCAACTGATTTGAATGATCTCTGGATCTTGCATAGTATTCCGTGCTATTCAGGCTTCAGCTTCATACCCAATACCCGAAAGCCCTCGGCACCATGAAATGTTCCCTCGTTGTATACTTGTACAATACCTACAAGATTGTGTCTTACTGGCCGTTTTTTGTTGTGCATAAGGTTACATTGATCCCGAAATCCGGCACTTAGACGAAATGTTGAACCCTAAGACCCTGAACACTCTAAGCCCCAAATCCTGGGGTTTAGGGTTTAGGGCTAATCCTCAAACTCCCAACCTCTTAACCTCTTAGATCTCGCCCTCGCCAGATCCCGCACTGCTATGCGTCCATGGACAAGCGGCCCCAGCGTGTTGACAAGGGGGAGTTTGACCGTACTTTTTAAGATTATGTTAGACTTAAATGCTTCATAATATTTCTAGAGCCATTTAAGATTTCATTTTTATAGGGTCCCCAAACCATAGTTGACCTTGACTGTCTGTGCAAGGGTCATAAGTCCCATGGGAGGTTGCATGGGCCTATGGTCGGTATGAGTATTAAGGCAAGCATGAGCGGCCATGACAAAATCAGAACCCAAAAAGGAACCAGGATTTTGATAAGCCCATTTATAGGGGCCATGGATGTGATGGATTTTGCTTTATCATGTTGGTTTGTTGACGGTTAACCTCTTGCGGATCAAGGCTTCTCAAATCAATCAGTTCTTTCTACAAGTCCTAATTACACCCCAGGCCCTAAACCCTTGACCTTATCTTCTTCAAAGCCAGGCTATGTACTACATCGATGCTTGGAATTTACGCGTCTAGGGTTTTGATGCTAAGGCCATGCCCAGTCTTCGCACGGTTAAGAAATCACCTGAACGCCAAACGTAGGTAAAATGATTGTCCAAAGCATTTCAATATAGCCAAAAGGCTATTATCATACAAATTTTTGGGGTTCCGGCATTGCTTCTTGGACGACAACATCATAGGCCAGTTTGTCTTCAATTTTTGGCTCGGCTGTAAGTGGCTTGGCCTAATTTCATACTGAAGCGCAACCTAAACCCTAAACCGCTAACACCTAACCCCTGAGACCCTAAACCCTAGACCTCTGGCGGCCCCCTAACCCAAAACGCGTGAGACAAACTTTTTCTCTTAAAAAAGGAGCCCTGGTCCAAACCTTCAAAAAAGCACCTCTGCCAACTTCACACTTCTGTTCACCTTGATCATTGCAGCAAGTGTTTGCCGAAGGGTCCAAGTACTCGAATATCATTAATATACTTCCCCAAAACCTGTACTACAAAAATTTAGTACCCCAACCCTAAACCCTCTGTCATTGGGTACATGGACCCTTAGGGTTTTGTTGTTTTCAGTTCAGGGCTCCCTATGAAGAGTTTAGCTGCGGGGTCCTTACCTTGACAATGCAACCTTTCCAATCCCCCCCGGAGTCGTATTTTATTTGGGGTACTATGGTACCCAATATAGAGTAAGATTATATCCTCCTTTTGAGTATAGTATTTTATATAAGGACTATTATCTCACTAGGTTCAACCACCAAAAAAACAGTACTCTCCTAGGCTTTACCCTAAACCCTAAGCCCTAAAACCTCTCCCCCCAAAAGATGGCCCCCCCCTTCCCTAACAAGGGTTTAGGTTGGGTACTGCCCCCCCAGTAACAGTTTATATTAGGGGTCCTATTAAGGGCTATATAAAACCATAGACGGGCGGCAGTGCCCAAGGTTTAGGGTTTAGGGTTTAGTCTCATTTAGGTGGGCCCCTCACCAAGAAATAGTCACTATACTGGATAATGGTGATTATATGAGGGTCCTTATATCTTCCTATGAAACCACCACTGCAGGGTGGGGTTTCCTCCTAAGGTATCATTTTATATCAGGCCCTGGGTGGAATACTCTCTATTCGGGTGTTGGGGGATTAGTGGGAGGGGCATCTTTGCAGACAATATGTCGCACAACACGGAATATGTAGGCGTTGACATACGGATTCAACAGAGACCGCGGCTCCTTGCGGGGGGCACCAAGATTCTGTGACTTCTCCGTCACGCTTCGTTGAGATATTTACGCTGTTTAGGCTTCAAGTTTTTCAGAGAGGTCCAGAACACGACCAACGACTGCAGAACATAATAAGGAGGGTTTTCCCTGCATCATCGTTATACAGTAGCAGTATTGAGATATATACCCATGGACCCCACTTAATCTAGTCAGAGCCGTTCAACCATTTCTATATCATGGTACCAAACCCTTATATAACCCTAAACCCTAGAGTCTACCCCTTTCTATATCATGGTGCCAGACCCTTATATAACCCTAAACCCTAAACCCTATATAGTACATAGACCCCGAGCCAGGAAGCCGCTGATTCCCTACTCCGCGAATGCCACGCGATCCCGGTTAGCTGTGGAGGCCCTCAAGCTGAACGTAGGGGGTTTAGGATTTTAGGGTTTATGGTTTAGGGCTTAGGGCTTAGGGTTAAAGGTTTGGGGTTTAGGGGGGGTTAGGTTTTAGGGTCTGGGGTTTTAGGCTTTAGGGCTTAGGGGTCAGGTTTTAGGGCTTCAGCGCTTTGAGTTTAGGGGTTAGGGTGTAGAATCTAGGCTGCGATTGGCGTTTTTGAGCTTGAAGTTAAGGACTTAGGGTTTTGAGTTGATGGTTTCTGGTAGGTGCTCTTAGGTTCCTTTACAGTGGCACGAATGGAAGCTACTGTTTAGGGTCAGGGTTCAGAGGATTTGGAGTTTATGGAAGGCAAAGAACAATGTAAATTACTAGTATCCTTGTGGGATATATATATATATGGGCCACAGAGGGATTCATTTCTCCGTTCCTTACAAACAACCTGTAAGCAAGTGATGGGAGCGTCCGGGTTTCATGGCTTCGTGGCTGAGAGTTCAAGCTTCAAAGCTTTAGTCTTTTGCTCTCTGGCATTGTCAAACGGCGCCGCGGCAACAACTCCGCATGTGGAATTTCACACAAGGCTAAAATCCAAGATTATAAAATCCAAGATTAGCCGCGTCAGCTTTTATGGTGCGCGCCATAGCTCGCACCAGTGATTGCGACAGTAACAATATGTAAAAATTAAGAGATGCGTCCGCGGGTCAGCTGTTCCTGGGGCCTCGTCAGTCTACAACAGGCGCGGGCAAAAGCGCGACACTATTAACCAGAGGTTCAAGGGGTTTGGGCCACCGCTCAACCGGGTTAAGCGTTTGTACACCAACAGGTGGCCACAGTTTCAGGCCAGTGTGATTTCCTCCCTCCTTTGGCATGGTGAACCCACATGAAACCTTTCATGTGCACCGTGATCGCTACCGGGGGCGTCTGCAGTATGTACCCACAGGCTCCTGTATCCACAGGCTCCTGTTTGTGCGTCCTTTTGTTGATAGGTCAAACCCCTACAGTAAACCCAACCCACGCAAACGGAACAGAAGATAGTATGACCCCTCTAACCCTGAACCCTATAAACTGCAAGGACCCTATGAACCCTTAGCCCTAAACCCGAAACCCGAAACCCTGAGCCCTTATAAAACCCTGATTCCTAAACCCCTAAACAGAAGTTTCCATGTTCTTGGCCGTTATCCCAAGATATTCTCAAAAAACCTCTATAAAGCCCTAACCGTATTACAATCAATCCCTTAGCAGCCACCAGGTTTAAACCGTGGACTCAGATCTAGATTCCTAGCCCGTAAGGGTTTGGGTTTTAGCGTTTGAGGGTTTACCTTCGGTTTAGGGTTTAAGGTTTATGATTTAGGGCTTAGTTAGGGTTTAGTGTTTGGAAGTTTAGGTTCGGGATCGAGGGTTTTGGGTTTAAGGCTTTGAATTAGGATTTGGGATTTAGGTTTTGGGGGTCACTATTTGCTTCCCGGGTCCAAACTCTGGGCCCTCAATTCGGTTTAGGGTTCAGGGTAAGGGCCCATACTAGGGGCCCATGATTTTTGCTTGGGTTTCTCAATTACTCCCCCATTCACCCAACCTCTAAAACTTAAGCCCTAAACCCCAAACCTTGACAACCCAAAACCCTACAAAGAACTTAAACCCTGGAACTCTAAACCTTCAAGAAACATCCTCAACCCAAAAACCCTAATCCTTGAACCCGAAACCCCCAAAAAGACTAAAAGGCCTTAAACCCTCCTGGAGGATGCGCCGGTTCCGCTCAAGAACGCTTCCACGATAGCTTTCCAGGATCTTTGGGCTAAGAAATCACTTGGGTTTTAGGGCCTAGGGAGTAACCATGAGGGGGGTTTAGGGTTTAGGGTTTAGGGTTTGGGGTCTAGGGTTTAGGGTTTAAGGTTTAGGGTTTAGGGTTTAGGTTTAGGGCCTCAGTAGTATCCTGTTTCCCTTTTTAGTTTGAGTTCCCGTTATTGAAGCTGAACATCGGGAAAGAGGGCACCCTTGTTACTAAGGGGTTAGTGGGGAAGCTGGAGTCCAAGTACCCAATGAAGGCCACTTAATGGGACATGTTGGACATATTTAGGCATATAGTTGCTACGTAGGGATTGTCTAGGTATCGGGATATGCAGGGTTCAGGGTCCAAGTACCCAGTAATCAGGCACTTGGGTTTCGGAGAATAGTAATCGTAGTAGGTGCTGGGTAAGTTCCCTAAACCCTGAACCCTTAATGATCATTAAGTGCTTGGGGTCACTCTCCGGGTATCAGGGTTCAGGTTTTAACGGTTTAGGGTTCACGGGTTTAGGGTTGAGAGACTTCAGGGATTATAGTTTTATAGGGCTTAGGTGGAGTCTTTTTTATGGCTTCCTTCGCTTCAACGGATTGTAGGGTAGGCGACCTGGGTGTGTCTGCTAACATGACTCTGATGGGACCCCAAACAGGGAACCCCCAGAATGTAGTACGATCATAATAGGAATGCAAGGATCCTGGTTCTTTGGTTACTGGGCTTCCCTATCTGCACTCTTCACCCTGAACACAGGGTCCCCATTAGAGTTAGGGTGTTATGCCTACATATCAAAGCTAGGTCGTTTGCCCTTCCGGCCCCCCGCCCCGCCCATGAACAACCAGTATGCGCTTTGCGTGTAGGGTGCCACCAGCTCTATCTGAGAGCGGAGGGCTTGACTGGGATCTGATGAAGCCACGTCAGGAGAAGGCCTATGTTTTTACTTACATGTATATACATATATATAGAGATATGCACACCCACCCAAAAAACAAAAAAAGCGCAAAGCAGAGAAATAGCAATCACCACCCCACCAGTCTTCCTGTTACCGCGTCCTGGGTTATGGGCTTTGCTGACTGGTACAAGCCGAAAAAGCATACAAGTTGCTTCGTATACGTATATACATATGTGTATATATATATATATACTGTATACAGGGAATGGCAGAAAAGGAGATCTTCAGCCCGCTGCTGGTGTGAACTAGCACCAAGGCAAGCCAAGCAAGCTCCAAAGAAGAAAAAACATGTGAAGTTTTGAACAACCCTAGCGTAATGAACCACACAACTTCCACACCCCTCCACTTGCAACTCCATGCGGAACCTTAACCTTGCTTCTAATGAACTGAACAGGGTTTAGGGCTCAGGGCGTTTGAATGCTCCATCTTCCATCCTTCTCCAGCCTGGATTGGCAGGACAGGTTCTGCGTGCACAACCGTCGATTTGCTTGGGCCCGAGCTTGATAGTGTAGGGTTTGGGATTCAGGGTTCAGGGTCTAAGGACCTAAACCATTACCAGTAATAGTAATAGCAATACTGAATCACTGCTACCTAGCCTCTGATTACAACACAAATGGAGACTTGGACCATCTGGGCTACCCCCTTTTTACTACTGACGGTCATTCACGGGGGGGTTGGGGTGTAGCGGTGGAGGGGGGTAGCCGGGGGACCCATATCCCTCCAGCGTTGATTGTAGATGCGCGAAGGTTTAGGACCCAGGGTTTAGGGTAGGGTTGAGGTTCCTAAGCCCAAAGCCCAAAACCTTAACCAAAGTGCGTAGGGTTTAGGATTTCGGGCCCATCCCTAAGCCATACATGTGTCCCTATACACCTTCTACAGAAACCCTGGAATCATCCCAACGGGTACATGTAGCTTTATAGTAGATACCCGGGGCTTAATTAAAGTATGTACATGGGAACCCCTTTGGGCCCTGAGTATCTACTAGCTATATTCCTACCCTAAACCCTAAACATCAAACCCTAAACCCTAAGCCCTAAATCTTAAATCCCTAAAACCTTGACCCCTAAACCCTAAACCCCTAAACCCTTGGCCCCTATGGGAATGCCTCAGGTGACCACCCTAAACCCTAAACAGTAATTTCCATTTTCTTTTCCATTATCCCCAATATAACCCCCAATAGAACCAATAGAACTATATCTACTTAAGCCCTAAACCCTAAACCCTAAGGGCTTTAGGTGACCACGCACAAGAACTACTACACTGGCGAGATGCCAGACATGAGGCCGCAGCTGAAAACTTCAAATTCCATGCAGCGGGGAGATTTTTTAGATCACAGGGTTTAGGGTTCAGGGATTAGGGTTCAGGGTTTAGGATCTAGGGTTCAGGGCTTAGGGTTTAGGGTTCAGGGATTAGGGTTCAAGGTTTAGGATCTAGGGTTCAGGGATTAGGGTTTGGGNNGTTTAGGGTTAGAGTAAAGGGTTTCTTCGCAAAGCATTGGGCGGGCGTGTCCTAGATTCCTGTACTAGCAGCCAGGACATCCCGGATCTCGGTTTTGTTTTTCTTGATGACATTTGGAGGCATTTACGGTTTCCATTCCTTGAGAGAACTTCAATCAAGGCTTTGATGGCCAGCTTTTGTTCAGGGCGGGCGGCTCCTAGCTAGCATTCTGAGTTGCTGAGAACTACATCAAAGCAACTGTTGTAAGGAAACCGCATTTTTTTATCCACTGTGTGTTTCACATTACGTCTTGATCCTCAAGAGCAAGGCAGCATTTGCAACTTGTCTATGTGAAGCATCTTTGCTGGGATGCTTTTGAATTCAGAGTTGGAAGAGCCCCTAAACCCTGAGCGCTGTCGCCTGCAGATACTTAAGAGCCTCCGGCTCAGTCCGCCGACCCAGAGGCGGAGAAAGCACGAAAGCCTAAACGCGAAACCCTGAGGGTTTTCAGCGG
>CAJNIZ010046803.1:0-11665 GCA_905231905.1 Symbiodinium pilosum | reverse complement strand
CCATATACAGCTAAACAGTCCTATGTTATAACCATAAATAGCTAAATATGAGATAAATGTCCTATGTCAAAAACGCAGGCCCCACAGCCACCTCTTCTGTATATATAACACCCCCTCACTGGGGTTATATCTCTACATAAAATCCCGTATAAGGTTGCTGTCGCTAAGCAGGAGCAACCCGGGCATGATAGCAGACTCCACGAAGCTCAAGAGGATGTTGCAGGAGTCCTCATGGGATTTCAGGGTTCGGGGTTCAGTGCTTGTTGTTTGAGGGTTAGGGTCATAAACCCTAAACCCTATATACCCTAAACCTTAAACCCTATCTACCCCAAACCCTAAGCCAGGCTAGGGCTCAGGACCTAGGAGGGAGGGGTGGGACCTGTTCATTTTGTGAGCAGTTTGGCAATCGCTGTGCTTTAGGGTTTAGGGTTTAGGGGTTTAGGGTTTAGGGCTTAGGCAAAATTATGATACTGTTTAGGGGTCCCCCTTCGGATGTGGCCCCCCATAATTCGGGTGCCCAAAAAAGACCTCGGACCCATGCCACAGACCTTCCTGCAATACTTCTCGAACCGCAAGACGGGAAAATAATCTGGAAAGGTAAAGCGTGCAGAAGTATGCGGTGTCAGGGGCTGGGTTATCATATTTCCATGAACTAGAAGATCATTGCGAAGATAACTTGTCTGAGAAGATCCCCAGCGTGATCGTGACAATCATCCTTACCCGACAGAATCCGTTGTCTAGAGTTTACTTGGAGGATTAGGGCAGTCATACTTGTCGGAAGAGCCCAGTTCCTAGTCATCCAAGTATGGTTATTATTGCTGAGTTGTCCCTACGGATAACCCTAGGGATCCAAGTATAATACAAATAATTATTTCCTACATTGGACCCTAAAGTCCGTAGCATTACCTCCTTTGGGCTATCTGGATCCCTACCCTAAACCCTAAGCTCTAAGCACTGAACCTCCTCAATATTACCTACATTGGGCTATTTGCATCCCTAGAGAATAATTCACTGGGCCTCCGAGTAACCAGTTTAGGGTTGAGGTTTCCCGACTTTGCCACAGGAGAAATGAGAGCTGGTCCCTTGAGTTTCACGCAGCCAACGGAGCTACAAGCGGGGCGATTCTAGGGGACAGGTCTAGGGTTAACAGGTGATTGCTGCAGTCTTCCACGACAGAGAAGAGGTCCTACATGCTCGGAATAGAGCTTTTGGAGAAACGGTGTCGGCTCAAATGCAAAGGTCTACGGAAATAACATGCAACAGTCTTCCATACTGTTTTCCTTTTTTCACGGATGACGTTCACTCTGCTTCGGGAACCAGGCAGCCAGGGGCAGAAATCTTAGAGCTCTTAGTAGGGTCTGACCCTGTCACTGTCGACTCGACCAAGCTTATTTGAGCCATAATCTAGATCTCTTAAAAAGGAGCTATAAAAGGGGATGATATATGGAACCCTGTAAACCACATTTCGAAGACGTCGGCTTGTGCAACTCTCGTCCGTGCAGCTCTTTATTGGGAGAGGCTACTTGGGAGGATAATTTCGGCAAGTTCCTGGATTGGAGCTTCAGGGGTCGGTACTTTGTTGGCCATAGGGGGGCTTGGAGTCGACCTGTTTCATGTGAATCTCCCCTTGTCTTCAGTTAGAAGTTTTGTGATGCCAGTTGCCAGGTATAACTCTGTATGTCGCAGGGGGGGCCTAAACCCTAAACCCTTTTTGGGTTTGGGATGTTTACGGTTCAGGGCTTCGTCTCAGGTTGATGCACTCGAGGTCAAGCAAGAAGAGGGAACTCCGAAGCCAGGGTTGTCTAGACTATACTGTAGTAGTTTCCATTTCATTTTCCATTATCCCTATATAACCCTAATATATACCCCATTATACTATAGTAGTTTCCATTTTCTTTTCCATTATCCCAATAGTGTGGCATGTGATTAAACATATTCCTTCAACGGGGATTTGATCAGGCAGTCGATTCAACAAGTCCTTCACTAATACAGAAACTTGTTTATCTTGACCTTCCAAGCTGAGGTCCCCATGACTGTCATACACTTCTGCAAACCTTAAATCTCCCAACCCCAAACCCTATCAACCCTAAAACCTAAACCGCGATGGGGTCCTTATTCCAGGAGCTTGGCATAACAACATCCGGGTTTACGGCCTAGGCATATTACCCCCAATAATGGAGAATCACATGGAAAATAATTTAGAGATTACACTTGGTTAGCTGGGGACGAAGGAATGGAAGATATAATGGAAACCACAATAATGGGTATACAGGGACTAGGAGCCATTCCTTCATCCCGAGCTAACAAGTGATTCAGAACAATTCAATACGGCGTATGGAACGACAGCGTGCATGAACCTGAACTTCACAAATTGACCTCAAGTAGTGCATCTGTACAACCATCATCACTAGGGCTCTATTCATGTTCCCTCTTTTTTGCATGTTCATTTTGATTCCCGGCTGCCGAAGGCAGTGAGATTTTGGGTTCAGGCTTGCTACCCAAAGGGTCCGAAGTACCTGTATGGTACAAAGTATGGTTTCTGGAGTAGTAATTTCCCTTATGGTTTGGGTAAGTATTCCCCATATGGGTACTTGAGACCCTATGGGCTAGAGTGAATCCTAAGGATTCACCCGAGCCGCGCATGTGGATCAGTGAGGGGACGTAAGTGCAAAGTTTAGCGTAACCCAAGGTGGCGTACAACAGAGAATTTCTGGCTGACATTGTGGTATAAGGTTACTTCAGGGGACGGTTTTGGGCACTTGGGGTTTCAGGTCGTGGCACAAGAATTTGAAAATCACTGTTTCTTTTGGGCCAGGTTTGTAGGGACGAGTATGGAGACCCAGCCATGTGCTTCTGGTAGCAGCCAGAGATGCTCAGGGCTCTTGATGTGAATCTAGCATCAAAATAAACCCCCGCATAGGCCCCAAAAGGCTAGAATCCTTGATCTGAGCTACAGTCTAAACTCCTGAAAGGGTGGCTATAAAGGGGATTACATAGGGGAGTCTTCTAGGGGTTATTCAGCGGGATACTAGGAGTTTAGACTATATCCCAAAAAGAGACCCCCAAGCAGGGACCCCTAGTTCCCGAAAACCCTCCAAGAACGTCAGACTCTTGGTTGTACGCTGGGTGGGAGTAGCACTAATTATGCTTGGGGTTTAGGGTTTAGGGTTAGGGAAGTGGCACTTTTGAATTGCGAAGCCCTAATTATGCTTGGGGTTTAGGGTTAGAGGAGTGGGACTTGTGAATTGCGAATGTGTAGGTGAGATTGTCTGCTGTACCAACGGTTAACCCCAATAAGTGAGTGTGTAATTATCATATACATACCCAAAACCTGCACTACAATGAATATTGCCCAACACCCAAGTACCTAATCATTGGGTACTTGGACCCCACGCCCCAAACCATATCTACATCATCCCTATGTAATCCTTCTATGCCCTATGTATCCCTTTTTTTTCCTTTAAGGCCCCTGTTATTGGGTAGGCTAAGCACTGCTGCAGCAGGAAGTCATACAGTTTTCTACCATGCATAGTTTAAGGATTATAGAATCCCTAAGCTCCTTAATCCTACGCCCGAAACCCTATAGTTGTAGCATCCTTTCTGAAATCCCTAAGGGTACTCCTTTGCCCGTCGACTCTGAACCCTCCTTTCCTTGGAGGTCATGAGTCTTAGTGATTTCTTTATTACCGGGCTTATACGTTTAGGGTTTTCATTGCGTTGTAACAGTTGCCACAGCTGTAAGTAGGGTTACAAGATCAGTTACAAACAGTTACTAGGTCCCATGACCCCCAAACCCCAAACCTAAATCTTGTGTATCCCCATTACCTCCTCAAAGGGACTCAGTGCAGGATAAACCCCAACAGTGATCCAGGCATGGGTTGTTGGTGCCCACTTGTGCTGAGAAGAACACAGATAAAAGGTTTTAATGTCTAGGTCTAGGGTTTAGAGCTTCTGGACTGTTAGAGTATGGGGCTTCTGCCCGAAGCTCAGGCTTGCTTCAGGTACTACAGGTGCCCAGATAATTACCGGTATCACTTGGAGGTCTGGCTAAGGTACCCTGTACCATAATCATACAGGGATTGGTGAACCACAGTATAGGTCAATTCTTTAGGGGCACTTTGTTCGGTCCTCAGGTTTTGAAGCTTCAGGGGCAGGGATGCGCGTGGGTGCTAAGACTTTTGTTGGTCATTTCTACATTAAAGGACCCGTAGCAGTGGACATTGGGGTCCGTCTGGTAGTTTAGTATGGTCACAAATATATATCCTAACAAGCAACCTATGTGCATACGAAATATATTAAGTATTGACTGTTGTCTCGGTTTAGGTCTGAGGGTCTGGGGCATTTTCCCGAAAAACTGAGTTCTTACAAGCATCCTCGGTCAAAAGCATTGTTGGTGATGTTTGGTAGTTTCTTTTCATTACGTCTTTGACCCATGACAAGTTGTACATGGCTTGGAGTCAAGACTCCACAAGTCTGCGTTTAGGGTTCACAGATCCACAGCCTCCACAATTGATTGTCTTAGACATCTGCAATGAATCTACCAAGGCCCCCCCGGTGTGTGGACGACTATGTAGGGTCATTCCAGATCGATCTTGCCATGCAAGAGCAGTATTCCAGTCGGCTACAATACGAAGGTTCCAAGTCATCGCGCCCCTCTTTTTGTGGTAGTTATACTCATGATGCTAATCTTACTTACAAAGCAAATTACGCCCGAAACAGAGCCCAATTCAGACCGTAAGTCCGGGTAATCGTGGAACGTCAAGGGGGCACTGCAGGCATAGGGTCCTTGTGACCTTCCTCAGGATTCTTTGCAGCTGAGTTTGCGGTTTTCCGGTTGGTTTTCGGCCATATGTCCCTAAACCCTAAACCCCTATCTTGTCAAGGAAGGTTCTCAGAACAAGTATGCCAGACAGCTCAAGACACGTTTCACTGGATAATCCTCACAACAAGTTCTGAACAGATGGAAAACGGCCACGCAGTCCGACATGCTGCTTGCTATTCCAAAAGGACCCTGTAGCTTTACGGTATATACTTGGGTTCTCAAGCAGGGTTATGGCAGCCCCTTTAGTCTAAACCCCAAATGCTGAACGATATACCTACATGGATCCTTCGAGGAAGCCCCTGTGTACCTACATACGGATATGGACCCTTTGGCTAGTTTGGGGTTTAGGGTTTAGGGAAGGCCTTCCCTTCATCCTGATAGTAACCCCCCCGCCCCTAATGAAGGAGGTATACATATTCATATAGGTGAGTAGAAAGAAAATGGAAGCTGGTATAGAGTTTAGGGCTTAGGGAATTTACCCATCAAGAATGGGAACTGAGATGGGAACGAACATGAAAAAACAAATGCACGCTGTGGCTATATGGGGTTCCATGGGCATTGTAGGCCCAATCTAGAACACCTCTCCCACCCCTAACGTTAGATATATGTCCCCGACATATGAGGTCTCTTACGAAGTACAACGAAGTACAATCCCAGGCCCAAGTTCGTAAACCGAGGCTTAGAGACCAATTCAGCTCATAAGCCATTCAGCCAACACGGTACCACTCATGGAATGGATGACTCCGGTCTAGAATCGGCAGCCTACGGGTTTAAATGGAATACTGGCTTCATCCTTTCTATAATGGGGAAGCCCGTTGGTTTTAACGGCTTCATGGCTTGAGGAAGAACCTAAGGGGACCTTCTTATGGTATTGCCTACAGAAAGCTAGAAAAAAGGGGGGGACAACCTCGTACCATACTTGGGGGCCAAATTGTGTTGCTAATCTGATTTTTTGGGCATTGGAGTGCATGGTATACCTTAAACCCAAAACCCTAAACAGCGTACGTGAGCCCTTTGCGCATGATGTTGGGGCTGCCCTGGTTTTTGTGTTGCATTTTGACCCCTTCAAGCAATGCGACAGTCTACAAGCATAGGACAGCAAAACCCAGACCTACCCAAGTTGCTAAATCCAGAATCTTTAACTAGACGTATGATAGCCACCTTTACTCCGCAAGCATTGCTGGATACAATTTTGCGGTTTTGGCAGTATGAACCCCATCAGGAATTCACAGTTATAGCTGTCATGCTACGCCCAATAAGGAACCAGATGCCACCTCTACAGAACCCCACAGGTTCCTGATTTAGGGTTTAGGGTTTGGGGTTTAGGGTTTAGGGTTCCTTACAGTAGGGTTTAGAGCAGTCTACACAATTGCCAGCGTGATTGTCCTGGACTCTTTGTGTAATGAGTGTGGTAGAGGTTACCTCAAATCGACCTCAATAGGCGTATAGTCCCCCTTAAGTAGATAGAATATGGTTTTGGGCATATTATAATAAGGTCCCCATATACCCCATATTCTATCTATTTAAGGGGGACTATATCCCCTAAGAGTAAACCCCGAACCGGTGGCAGGCCAAAGCCTTCGCTGCGGGGTACTGTCATGGAGAGCAGGAGCCGTACAAAGCTTGCAGGGCTTGCGGGTTTATGGTTTGGGGTTTTGGGTTGAGGATTGAGGGGTTAGGGTTCAGGGATCTGGATTTAGGATTTAGGCTTAAGGTTTTGGGGTTTACGGATCTTGCTGCGGGGTTTACGGTTCTGGGTTTAGGGTAAGTCTCGTCAAAGGGATCTATTTGGGTTATACAGAGTTCATGGAGTTGTGTAGTTATGTGAGCTATAGTTCAAACTCCTAGTATCCCCCTTAGTAACCCCCATAATACTCCCCTATATAGTCCCCTATATAACCTTCTTTAAGGAGTTTTGACTACAGCTCATGTGGGGTGATATGGGGTATTCAGCAGGGCTTAGGATTTGGACCAACTACATATCGTCGTGGCAGCGGAGCTTCCGAAAAACCCGAAGTGCTTTGTGTCTCCCGAGGTAATGGAGACCTATGATTAATAAACCCCCTCCTTTTAAGGGCCGGAATATTAGGATCCCTATTATAATGCCTACTAAGGGCAGGGGGTTTATTAATCATGGGTCTGGGTTATCCAAGCAAGATCCCCGTTTCCATTTTTGCGCAGCCAGACTCGTAGAGCCATGGAACAGGGAAGCCATGGCCTCGGGAGAGGCCTTGAGGCTTGATGCCTCTTACGGTCAGGGTTTAGGGGTTTGTGGTGTAGGGTTTTTAGGGCTTATGAGTAACAATGATCCCTTGTGCTCACCATCACTGGGTGGGGTCTCAGCCTGAGACACAGACCTCGGGAGTTGGTGAAGCTTGGTAATTATGTAAGGTTTAACCCAGACCCCTGATTAACAAACCCCCTCCCCTTAATGGGGATTATAATAAGGATCCCAATATTAAGGCCCTTAAAAGGAGGGGGTTCATAAATCATCGGTCTACAACCCTAAACCCTAAAGAATAGTTTCCATTTTGTTTTACGTTGTTACTGTAACATCCCTATATTCCCCTTAAAGGGATGGTTTGTTTTTTAATCATGGGTCTACAGGAGGGGGTTTATTGATCATCGTAGTTTCCATTTTCTTTTCCATTATCCCAAAATTTACCCTATATAACCCCATATAATCCCTGTATAATCCCAATATGGAAGCCCCTTAAGCCTCAGCGCTCTCTAAACCCCTAGAACCCTAAATATTTAGCGTTTAGGGTTTAGGGTAGATATTTAGTTCCTGAATCAAAATTGCAACTCTCCTGCCAGAAAAAGCTAGGCTTTTTTCGCTTGGGGCACGATACTTGTATTAATTCCGCCTCAAACAAAACTGTAGAACCCTGAGCCCAAAAAAGTTCATAAACCCAACAAGTTCATAAACTCCAGTCCTGTCCGTAGGTACTTTAATGCTTGGATCTCTATACTATAATCCCAGCTTCCATTTCAATATATATATTTTTCATTTGATTCTCGGAACCCCAGTCCTAATGTAGGTAGTATTTGTAGACTTGGATCCCAAGAGCTAGGCTTCAGGGTTAAACCCTGCTAACCCCGTATCCTGTGTCTTGGCAACTTTTTCAGGATGACACAGCCACCGCATCTCTCAGCGAAGGGCAAGGCAAGGGGGTCCGTCAGAGCTCCAGGGCTTTAGGACTAAGGGTTTGAGGCTTAGGGGTTTAGGTTTGAGGTTTAGGTTTTTCCCGCCCTCAACCTTGAGTTTAGGATGCAGGGTGCAGAGTTCAGGGGGTCTGCAGTTCAGGTTTAAGGATTGCAGGGCTCAGGGGTTTGGATGTCTAGCGTTTTTGGGCGTATAGGGCTTGGGGGGTCTAGGGTATCGAGCACGCCCTCTAGATCTCTTGAACCCCTAAATCCTAAAGTCCTTGCACTAGGCACCTATGAATTTGAAAGCTTCGGGTATTCATAGTTGTGAGCATGCAGCTAAGTGCTTGGTTCTAGGAAGAGAGGGGAGGGTCTTGCAGGGTGGGGAGTTAAGATGAAAGGACATAGGTTTCAGGTGTTTCCTGCTGACTGGATATGCTGGCCTGCGTATTGCGTTTTCTGTGCCCGAAATATGCCGAAATTATATCATACATCCCAAAACACCAGCGAGATCAGCGGTGTTCTTCTCAGCTTTGCCAAATCATCAAGCCCTGGCCAAGACAGCTTTGACAGAATTCCTGAAAAGGTTCGGGGCCCGGGGGCGCAGGGGAGGAGCCGGAAGTATCATCACTGATGAAGATGACTGGCGCGAATGAACGCTGACCTATACGGAAAGCTCAAAGAACGCCATGCCTTAAGCTTTTCTTCAGCGGCACATACTGCTTTATAGTGGCCTACCTTGAGCATGTATCTGAGTCATATGTTGGCAAAGGGCTTGAATATGTTAGACACAGATTATAGGTTTCAATGCTATCCAACAAGGAGCCAGGCTTGCAAATGACGATTCCTCAAACACATTTTGGCGATTAGCCTCAATCCCCAGAAAACATTAACCTACCCTTAACCCGAGCTCCGAGCCCCGAAACCTTAATCCTTTCTTGGTACCTGAATCCGAAACTCTGAACCCTAAAGCCTAAAGCCCAATCGCCTAGAATGCCTGGAGGTTCTGGCAGATATTCCTGCAAGCATGGCGCCCAGACCTTCTGGGGCCTCAGGGCCCAGAATATTTTGTTTCGGGACATAACAAAATTAGGAGGTTAAGGTTCTTGTATAAAGGGACCTTCTGAAAATATATACAGAGGTTTAGGGGAGTGGAATGATGAAGAACAAATGAAAAAGAAGTGGACCATGAAGAGGACACGTGCTATATAGGGGCTGGTGGGGCAAGGCAGGGGCGATTTTTACTTGCAAGCAATATACTATAGTCCTTGTAGTTTTCATGTAGACAACACTAGTACTCTGTAACATAACTGTCTAGAGACCTTGCCGTGCCCGGCTTTTAGATGAAATTTGTTTGCATTGCGAGTAGCGTGATTGGTATACGAGGGGCAAGGAATACACGAGATGGAGACCTGTAAGCCTCAAATCCTACACCCTAAACACTAAACCCTAAACCGAAACCCTAAAAAATCTAAGCCGGCACTTTGGTTAAAGGGTTTGGAAGGACCTGCGCAGCCCTAAACTTGCTGGGGAACAAAATCAGTAGGGTTTTGAGTTTAGGGGTTTGGTGTGAGGCTAGACTCAGACATAGGCTAGGAGTATAATAGAACCCTAAATCCAATGTCTAGGGATGCTAGGCTTGGGTGTGTGGACTTAGGCTAACCCTAAACCCTATACTGAATCCTAAACCGTTCTAGTGCTTGGGGGAGAGGGAAGGAAGCAAAGGAAGCAATTCCAAGTCCTGAACCCGAAGAACCCAAAAGTTTAGGGTTTTGGATTTTTAGGATAGTTTCCCTAAATAGGGGACCCCAATATAAGCCCCAAACTAGGGACCCCCAAAAAGGTATTCCTGATATTGGGAGATTCCTACAGGGTGTTTAGGATTAAGGAGTAGGGCGCAGAGATGCAGCCGGAATCGAATGCATGCTTGGGACGTAAAATGCAGATGAAAGCTGCTGTGTGTTTTTGGGGGCTCAGGGATTGGCATACTGATGCTTAAGGATAAATTGGGGGGAGTGATGATAGGTCCGGTGAAAATTCAGTGGGGTATACCTGCAAGTTGTATACTGGGTTGCTGTTAAGGAAATTCACTTAAGGTTATTAAGGTACTATCATAAGGCACCCCATTGTGTGCTATATACCCACATTATGGTAACTTAATGGAGATCCACTCCCGGACTGTAGCTCAAGCGCCGACAAGTCAACCTGAACGCTGAAGCCCCAAACTTCCTGAACCCTGAAAGCCTCAAGCCCGGAAAAACAATGAAAGACAAACATAAACACACAAAATCTTTTTTAAAAAGGAAAGAATCCTCAACGCCGAAAGACCTACTGGATACAATTCTCAACGCCGAAAGCCTGAAGCCTGAATCGTTCTTGTAACCAGAACTTTCAGGCTCTACGAAGCCGTTCAGGCAGACCTTCACATGCCCACGCAGGAGGCCCGGAAAGGTTAAGAAAGGGAGAACAGAAACAAGGGGGACTGGTGTTGTAGATGGTAAAAAGGAGGACTATGCTGGTCTCTGAGAAAGGTTGTAGGGGTACGCTAGGTGCGAACTTACAGATGGCTCTCAGCATATTCAACAGCGGTCAACCAGCAACGTATGTGGCAAAGGGATGATTTTCAGGCGCGGATTGTCCTAGAATCGTTATAGTACAGATCTCTATGGTGGGGTTCCTATTACAAGGGGTTCCTACATCAATTTCTCCATATGGGGAGCAGTAATGCAGGCCAAGTCAAACATATTGCTATGTGGCTCCGGTGCCAAGCACGAAAGACCCCTCTTGTGCCTTCATTGTGGCATAGTCCTTACATCATAGTATTCATCCTAGTGCCGTTTAATCTCTACTCCTCATTTTTTGAAAGGTATGTGGCACTCTTGGGGCCCCAAACCCTGAACCCAAAACTGCTTTTGGCAGTTCAATGCCATCGTGAGGCCATCACACCGCCAAGTTCGACAATTGTTAAACTGTGGTAAGTCTCCCCAAGGATCCTAAAGGTCAAGACTGATTTGGGGGTCAGGTTTAGGGCTTTGGGTTTCCTTCTGAGGTTGCAAGCACTCAGATGCTATTAGGGTTTCAGGGGTTTCCGCCACTATTTTATTTATTGTTGATGCAGGTAATCCCTATACCCGCTACAAGTTTGGGGGGAGCGGCTTTACTCTCTAAACCCCAAACCATGAAGCCTTTTGATCGATTCGACTGCCAGGTTTACCCAAAAGGTCCAGGTAGGTATATAGTATAAACTTGGGGGCTCAAAGGGTCTCTCATATGACTACTTGGGGGCCCAAGTTGCTACCATATAGCTACCCTAAACCCTAAAAACCCTGAAGCCCTAAACCCCCAACCCTATAGTAGTTTCCATTTTCTTCTCCATTATATCCGTATAGCCCTATATAGCCCCTATGAGTTCCCGTTTCTACATGAACCCTTTCCCTAAGGGTCAAAGGACCCAAATAAGAAGGCTTTAGGGCCCAAATACCATGAGGAGTATAGTATTTGGGCCCTAAAACCCTATTATTTGGGTCCTTGGACCCTAAACCCTAAACCCTAAACCCTATATATCCCCCTATAAACCCCTTTAAAGGGAACCCTATTATTTGGGTCCTTGGACCTTTCAGGGTTTGGTTTAGAGCAGCCCCCGCCCCCGCCAGGATGCGTCGACTCGTAGCCCCACTCGCAAGCCCGGATCCCAGC
>CAJNIZ010046802.1:23218-34024 GCA_905231905.1 Symbiodinium pilosum | reverse complement strand
TGTCGTGGTTGCAACGCCCCCTCGAATGGAAAGGTGAAAGCTACACAGATCATAGAGGAATAGTGGAAACTAAAATGGAAACTACTATGCTTTACTTAGAAGTAATATCAAGGCCCCAAGCACCTGTATAACGCACGAAGAGATAGAATCCATGTTTCTTTTTATGTTCCCATTTGCTTTTCTAGCTGCTTCTCCATTATGGAGATATATACTACATATACCTATGTAGCCGCCATATGGCCCCAAGATGTTTCCTATTTCTCAGATCGAGGAGGACTGCAGACCCCAAGCCCGCAGTTCCTAGACAATCAGTTTTCCCTCCTTCAAGAGCTTCCATGCACTGAGGAGTGATGGAAACCTTGACTGCTAGGGTTTCTGTGGTCCCTCCTGTTTTCCCTACCTGCTTCTAGATCTCGATGTGTTGCTTGACTCAGCGCTTTCTCATAACTAGCTCGATGAATCGGCTGGCCTGCATTGTTATTTAAGTTTAGGATTCAGGGCTGCGGTTGTGAGCTATATGAGCTTTGAGAGTAGCTTGGGGTAGGGAAATGCATTCAGTGAAAGGACTGCCCAGTGCCAGGGAGCAATGCATCAGCATGCCGAACGCAGAACGCAAGCCCGAACACAAGCCCGAGTGCACACCGCAGCCCCAACACAGGTCGCATCAGGTCGCAAACACTGGCCCGAACACAGAAAAGACACGCAATGGATTAATTTAGGATTTCCAAATGTTGAAGGCCAATTCTGAGCATAACCTTAACAGCAGAAAGCAAAAGTTATCGTAACCGCCAGCGGAAACATGAGCGAAGTCTTGGTGTGATGTGTGCTGATTGTTCTCATGAGCCGCAATGCTGGAAGGCACAAATGAGTTTGGGCTCCATGGTGGGAAGCAACATAGGATCCTCATGTTGCCAATCGCGACATTTGTGATCTGAGTTTGGCCAATTACCGAGCGTAAGCTGGAGGTTTCACAGGGCTTGGGCTTTGGATTGCAGACTTGGTATGACATGGTTCTTCTCATGTATTCCACCCGGTGGTACTACACAGCTCAGACTTCAACTATTGGTGTCAAGATTTCACCCTAAACCCTAAACCCTAAATCCTAAACCTAGTCTCCCAGCCGGCTGTAATTCAAGGATGATCAGCGCCGTGGTCATGTGGACCTTCGCTTCCCAGCTCTAATTACAGTACGGCTCAGGGTTTAGGGTTTAGGGTTTAGGGAATTACAGTACCTGAACCCCCGAAGTAGGTATAATAATAGCCCAAAAGACCTAAATATAGCCCAAGAGGCCATTATTCTACATACTTTTGGGGTTTAGGTGGTTGCAACGTTGACGTAGGGCGGGGAGTGCAAGAAGAGGATTAAACTAGGATGCGCGGAAAGTGTTAACGGCAGTCCTATTGGGCTGCGCTGGCGCGACATCACCTGTTTACTTAGCATTAGGGACTTCTTGTATAGTCATGGGTTTCGGGTATCTCAAATGGACCTCGAACGAAACCGGCAGTTGTTCTTCAGGCCCATGGATTCCTTCACAGAATCCCTAATTAGTTGGTTTTCCATGTTTGTCCAATTGCTTCTCCAGTTTCAAGGTGCTTCTCCAGTTTCAAGGAATCCTTAAATCCCATATACTCCCCATAGATAAACCCCAAACCCCAAAATCGGCATTAGTTTAGCAACCCGGCTCTCCTCGGGCCGAGGACGCCGGGCTGGTGTCGGAAGAAGAGAATTTTCCCAAGGAGCGCCTGCTGCTTCTTACATCCTGCTGCCCAAAGACTAGCATCCAAAGAGTAGCAGTGGTAGTGGTGGTAGTGGTGGTAGCAATGGACTGGGCAGTGGGCCCCACTCTGTAACAGTTGGAAAATATTTTTAGTATAGTTATATATAGCCCTTAATATGATCCCTATTATAGACTGTTGCGGTGGGGGCAGTACCAAAGGAACGGTAGCAGTAGAAGTAGAGCAGCTGTAGTGAGGCCCCCACCGCCTCTGTAGCACCAGCAGTCATCGGACTGTGCCAGGCCTTTTGGTTGTTGCACCCCAATACAGATCCCAAAATCCTACAGTCCTTACTATGGGGACCCCCCCACAGGGACCCCTAATTTTGGGAAACCCTCACATCACCTGCACAGGAAGATATTCCACTATGTGCCACCGATAGGAGAAGTCTTTCCAGTATCTCATGAACGAGTATGTGGACCAGCGCGACACGGAATTCTTCTTCACGGCGCGGGGGTAGCCAGGCGGCACAGACAGCCATCCCACAAAGCAGGCTCTCACCCTTCCCAAGATTTGTATTGTTTACCCACACCCAGGTACTTCTACTACTTCATGACGGCTTTGGACCTACTTCAACCAGCTGAAGGAGTGGTTTACCAAGGCCCTCGCGTTCAGCATGTAAATCTCTAAGCCCCGGCCCCAAACAAGCCGGGCAGTTCTCATTATCTTTTCTTATAAGCATGTCGTGATTGTCAGCAAGACAGATGGTGTCACCAAGACTTGCGGCGGAACAACAGATGGCATGCCTAGATAATTTCACGACAAACGAGGGAATCCCGTGCCTTTGTGCCTTCAACATGTTGTTTGCGCCATACGACTTGAGGAAGTCGTCAAACGTTGCTTAAACTTTGGCGTCCATTATCCTGGGGCACAGTCCCAGGACATCCCCATGTCCGTCGATGCATTGCGAGCGATATCATCGATGACTGTTCCGGGATTCTGATATTATCACCGTTATTATGTTTGTGCATCCACCTATTCTGTTGAGTTCTGTCATGATGCAAATTGTCCCGGTCGCTGCTATCCGTACTCTTGTCCTTTCTGATCCTTTGTCTTAGCGATGCCTGTCTTGCACCTTTGAACGATTTCTGAAGAACCTTTCCACGCGCTGCAAGTAATTGTTCATCACCATGCATGTTCTGTTGGAAAAAGGGCATTTGTTGGTACTCTTATCAAGTTGCGCAAATGAAAAATAATGAAGTGGCAGCCACTCAAAACAACTGAACATGCGATCTGCGATCAAAAACAAGACTTCAGAAGTATTTTTGATGGAAGCACGAGTTACAGTTGGACTGGATACCCGTGAATCCCCACCGAACGCCCTTATAGTTCCGGCCAACCAGAAAACACGTCTCCTACTTTTGAGGTGGAACAGCTAAAGCCGGAGCACAGTAGTAAACCTGAAACCCTAAAGCCCAAACCCTCACGCCCAAAACAATGGTATGAAATGGAAAGCCTTCAACTGTCAACCTAAATGGTAGGTTCACAAAATAGGGAATAGAGACCCCAGAATACTACAATCCTCATTATTGGGGACTTAATTTTGGGAAATTCTAAACCCTAATCCCTGAACCCCATATATCCCTATATACCCTTCTAGAACCCCTATATCACCCCTGTAAAGGGTACCCCTAATTTTGGGAAACCCCCAAATGCAGGTATTCCGAAAGAGCAAGCTGCAGCGGTCCGGGAGGTCCAGTTTGATGTTGGTTTTGGGGGGCGGATCACAACCAGCCATGCGGAAACTTCTGACATGTGAGCCATAATCTAAACTCCTTAAAGGGGGGTTACGTAGGGGATTATATAGGGGAGTATTATAGGGCTTATTAGGGGGGATACTAATTAGGAATTCAGACTATAGCTCATGTGCCCATGTGGTGGGGGGGTCGTTTACTAGCATGTTTGAAGGGCTTTTCTTATAGAGTGCGCAGGTTTCAAAGCTGAACCTGCGCTACAGACCCTAAACCCTAAACCCTAAACTCTCACCCCCCATGACTGGAGTCCTTACCAGTCATCATGCCATCCTCAGAGCCGTTTAGGGTTTAAGGGTTTAGGGGTTTAGGGTTAAGGGTTTAAGGGTTTAGGGTTTAGGGTTTAGGGTTTGATGACCCGACCCCAACCCCAGACGAGTTGTGTTGTATTTGGGGGTTTTACAATGCAATACTGGCTAGTTCAGCTGATTCAGTCAGATGTATCGCTTTTCGACATAATTCCAGGCTCCCTACGGTGGATGCTAAAAATCCTGCATGACCCTAAGTATCCTAAACCTTGCGAGTCATGGTACTATAGTATACTAAGGACCCTAAACCCTAAACCCTAAAACCAAGAGGAGCAGCCTTGCAGATGAGTGAGCCCCAGGTGCTCCTTCCAGGCTCCATCCTTGTCTGGCGCAGCTTTAGCACGGCGCTTCAGCTTTGGGGAAACATGGTGCCTTGGCACGTAATGGAGCGATAGTCTAAACTCCTTCAAGGGGTTTTACAAGGGATCTTTTTCGGGGGGAGTATTGGGTCATTAAGGGGAATACGATCAACTCTCTCCTCCGGACCATGGCGTGTTAGGTTTGGTTCTGCGATAGGAGTGGAAGGCATATCTAATCTGCGGGCATCATGGGCTTGCTGCGGCATCCGATCCAGGGGAGGCTCCCCCAGAACCTGGCCCGAGGTGGTCTACGAGAAGGGTATCGTACTCCAGATCACGCTTCTTCCCCGCGAGCTCCGAGCGAAAGGCATCAAGTATGAATCCAAGGGCCGACGCCCAGCTGCACTGTGTATCACTGTCGATGTTTGTAATACGTATATTCCTATTACTATTCGAAGTATTGCCATCATTACGACTACTATTCTATTCCTCTTTTAACAGTTATTACTATTGCTTATCATCAGTAGTATTATTCGTATTCTTGTTATTATCAGAGGGCTCGGGTGGCCATCGATGATGGGGGGTGGAGTCTTCTGGCAGCGAGGGGATGTGGGAGAAGTGCTGATACAAGGCCTTGTACCTTCCACATGGGTTTTCAAGAGGGTGGGTGGGGGGGGGGGGGCATATGCAGCGGATTATATAGGGAAGTATTATAGGGTTACTAAGGGGGATACTAAACTATCCTTTTGGGGGTCCCTATGTAAGGATTATAATACATTGGGTCTATAGTGGGGTCCCCCTGCTTTGGGAAACTACCATGTATCATGTCGAGTGTGTCCCTGTTGCCCCCCACAATCTCCCCGGCCTCGATCTCACTTCTTGCAAGGGGTTCTTCCTGCAGAAATGATTGCTGATAGTTTCTCAATATCTGGGGCTGAACCATAAAACCTAACAGTAAAACTTTAAACCCCTAAACCCCTAAACCTTAAACCCCGCCCTCAACCCCTCAAGTCCTAAACCCTATAATCTCTAGAAAACCCTATATTACCCTATCATCCCCGTATAACCGTATAACCCCTAAATAACCACAATATAACCCTAAACAAGTTTCCATTTTCTTTTCCACTATCCCAATACAACCCCGATATTCCTAATAAACCCCTCAACCCCTACTGTAGACCCCAAACCCTGAACCCTAAACCCGTTCCCTTAGTTCGTCACGGCCCAGGTGACATAAGCAAGCTCAGTGCCTTCTCGGGCTCCAGCGAGGCCGGGCAACTTACTGGTGCTTAAGGGAGTTCGGGGTTTAGGGATTAGGGTTTAGGGGTCGGGCTTGAAGAGTTTGGCGGTGCCGTTTTTGTGGTGGTTGGTCGCTTCCTTATGTTCAGTTGGTTTGGACAGTCATCAAGTGAAGTAGTGAATAAGGGGGTTGGCTAGTTAGCGTTTAAAGGCTTACGACCCATCACCATAGTTGTTGATTGATAATGTTAGGTTGTGGCTCTCCCACTGACAGTTTCAGCATAGTACTCCATGGCGGAAGAAAGGCGGCGTGGTTTGTGCCCGCACCTGGTAGCCCTCAGCCCCACATTTCTGTCATTACCCGGAAAGCTTTCCGGTGTAACAAGGGGTTTACAACAAACGTCTAGAGTGAAGGAACTGCACAACGGGCCTCAACAAAGATCCGATGCATAATGACGCTTTTATTCTACCTTCTTGCATATTCCATGTAGAATCCCTGAATTGCTAGAAGGGCTTAAGAAAATTCCAGACGTAGGTGCTCTTGCTGCCAAACATCCGGCTTGGTGTCGGTGCCATCCTCAGTCAGTTGCCCTCGAAGCAATATCTCAATCTAGGGCGTCCCATGCTGCAGGGGCGTCAGTAAAGACCAATTCAGGGTTTAGCGATGCTTAGGGATGTTACCTGGATCTCACAATGATGCTTATAGGTGCTTAGGCGCTCACTTGCACGGTAATCATAGGTGTTTTCAGGCTTAGATTGGAGTCTGGCAGTGACTGTTACTGTGCAGGGGCCATGAAGAAGTTCATCACCAGAATAGCAGCAGTAGATGCCAGGAGCTAGTGGCATCATCCAAGTTTACAGATTGCAGAATCCCTCTTCGTGGAGCATAATCCCCTCCCCCTATAAGCAACCCATAGAAGCACCTAGCCCCTTCATAGTTGATTTTCTACCCTGCTACAGAATAGTAATATATAACGAGTGCTCACGATTTCGGGGGTATCATTATGGGTTGAATCACAGTCAGAGTATGGATATGTAGTATCATGGTTCGAATGGTCATACCGCAGTCAAAACGATTGACCGTGTCATCTCAACAATGACTGCAGTAAATCACAGGGCAGAAGCGTATGAAGTGTTGTGCCAACAAGTAAAGCGAACGTGCCAAGATTGAGAGATCAGCTTGCCTTGTGAGATGGCTTTGGTAGCGTCCCATCAGATATGCCTTAGGTGGACCCTCCACCCTGCAATAGTGGTATACTAGGACTCTAAAAGGACCCTAACATAATCACCATTATCCCTTATAGTCACTATGATTAGGTGGGGGATACGCGGCCTGTGGAATCCTTCTAGTTGACAAGGACACTTCTAAAAGCCCTGCTATCCAAAATGGTAGTTTCCATGAACAAGGGGACGCCAAACCCCAAGATATATTGAAATCCTTGCTACTGGGACCACCAAAAAGGTGCTCCAAATCTTGGGAAACCACCCAAGTCCCCCTGTAGTGCCCCCTGAAACTTGGGCACGCCCCAGGTCAGGAGACTGTCAAGAAAGGCATCCCTGTGATCGAGCTAAGGGAGATGGAGGAGGACTCATGGCTTTGGGGTAGCCCTTGCAGTGGAGGCTATATTGGGATAATGGAAAAGAAAATGGAAACTAAAGGGATTATAGGGATTATATAGGGGTTATATAGGGGTTATATAGGGATTATATAGGGATTATAGTAGTATTGGGGAAGCCTTGGGTAATTTGGTATAGGGTTTAGGGTTAAGGGTTTAGGGATGTGGGCCTAAGTCCCTATAATTCATCCCCAGAAGAGGGTTGGTGCCAGTGGAGACCGTATAGAGGACACGGCAAGCACCTTGAACGCCGAAGACTTCGACTGAGCCTGCTACGAGCCCTGCATCATGGACTTCTTCACTAGGCGTCTGGGTGCTGGGAGCCTAACCCTGAGGGTCCAAGTAGTATGGGCTTGCCTGAGCAGCACAGCATGCGGCTGTGCCACTCACCGAGACCCATACCTAACCCACACCAACGCGTGGGATGTCACGGGAACCGGATGGCAATTCTGCATGTGCAGGGTCGTGTTCGGCTTGGGCTGCAGCAGGGTGAGGGTCCAAGTAGCCAACAATCATACACTTACCCAAAACCTGTACTATAACTACCAGTTAGTACCCAAATCCCAAGTGCCCAATTGCTGGGCACATGGACCCTTAGGATAAAAGGAAAATCAGCGGTTCCGTCCTTGCAGAATTCTTGTTACCCACAAGGCGAAGGGTACAGTGGTGTTTATTTTTGAAGGCTTTTCATCAAGCCACGCAGAGTAAGTTGCGAGTGTGAGGAGCCACGAACCGCATGTAGCGTGCATAAGTACCCATCATCAGTCGTTTGCAACAACGAAAGCTGCGGGCTGAGATCACATCCTCGCAGATCTATTCGAGGGCAGCCCGTTTCCTTGCGCGGGCCAGGCCACAGCGTTTTGCCTGCATGACGGATCAAGCTTCTGCTTAGCCTGCTTAGCAATATGACAAGACAAAGAGAAGTAAGGCAGACGAATTGACAACGCTGAACCCAAAACACCTTGCAGTCTCCACCCGCAAGAAGTTTCCTAGGCGTAGTTTGTGACTGGATTAACTCCCTGAGCTCTTCATGCCCACTGAAGAGATTGTGTCGGTGGTGCCGGAGCTTCTGCAGCCTGCTCCTCCAGGGGGCCATCCACCCTCAGGGAATGAGGCCCAGAGCTCACCCCTAAGCCACAAGGAGGAGAGGGATGTGAAGGAGCGGACTGGTCATGGGAGGCAGCTGAGTGCCTTCCAGACTTATGTGAACCTGGTGACAGTGGTAATTGGGGCAGGAATCATGGCTCTGCCACAGCTGCCCCTCAGGGGAGGCTGGGTGCTCAGTGCTTTGATCCTACTGGTAGTCATCCTGTCAACTGCAGAGAGTGGGCTACATATGTGGAAGGCTTTCATGGCAAGCGAGGGAAGGATGTCTACTTACGAAGACCTGGGCCGAGAAGCTTGGGGACCCCTGGGCCAAGTTCTAGCAGCTGTGGTGGCCAACCTGTTTCTCTTCGGCATCTACTCTGCGTACACTGTGCTGATAGGCATGCAGCTAGAGAATCTCAGCCAGAATGCCCTTGACAAGCAGCACTGGATATTGATATTATACCCAGCTTTCCTGGCTTTGGCGCTTGTGCCGGACCTCTCTGCCCTCTCCAGACTCCAGGTACCCGAGTAGCACCTTTTTCCCTCTTTATTTTGGGTGTCCTTAGTCCTTAGCACTCAGGGTACCCCTCTTATTAAGTGGTTATGTTACTGGGGAACCTAAATCCGTCTTTGTCAAGAGGTTACTGGGGAACCTAGGACTAGTACCCTTCGGTATGGTGGCAGCCTGCGCCACCGCGGCTTGCATTATCGGCAAGTCCATGATGCTGGGATATTCCTGGGAATAGTTTTTTTTATGATCATTATGGACCACAACGCCTATATAGTCCTTATAAAGCCAGAAAAAGTTTTATGTTTATAGAGCCACTGAGTCTATCCCAGGATGGATTCGAGGCGCTGGAAAGACTGGGACCAGCACCAGGAGATGCACTCACCCTGGCCGCAGGACATGTTACTGTCGCTTGTGCTGTAGATAGAGGGTTATATGGGTGATGATATAGTAACACTGGCGGAAAAGACAATGAAACTATTTTTGGGGGTTTAGAAACCTGGAACCCTAAACCCTAACCCCTATACTATCCTATACTATAGTAGTTTCCATTTTATTTTCCATTACTTCTAATCCCTAGGTCATAGCAGTTTTCATTTCTGCTTTCCATTAGAACCCCAATATGCCCTATTTATCATTTTCCCTTGCTAGGTGTGTGTTGCTTTGCTTCTCTGGAGGAATCCGTGATGGCTCTCGGCGTCGTCCTAGCAACCTGCATTGGTGCTATGACCTTTCATCCAGTGGTCCCCGCGGTTTCTGGGTTGCTGTCAGGAAATTTAGATTAAGTTGCCATAATGGGCATATATATATATATATTAAATAATAGCGTTTCCGCAATGTAGTAACTTGAATGAAGTTCCTGAACAGCAACTAGGAGTTTCTCAAAATAATCCCTATATAATCCCTACTACGGACCCCCATAATCCCTATATATAATCCCTATATATCACCTGGGGTCCCTAGGGTATCCCCTTTTTGAGAAACTCCCAACTCAGGTTTTGCAGGACATGGCCCAGCCAGAAGAGTTTCCCAGAGCCATGCTAGGAGCTGCTACCACGTGCGGCATTCTCTACCTGGCAGTGATGCTACTGGGTTGCTGTTAAGGAAGTTAAATTAAGTTACCATATTGGGGAAACCCTATTATGTATTATATATACCCATTATGGTAACTTAATTGAAGTTCCTTAACAGCAGCCCAGGCTATGGGGCTATCACGGATATGGTGTCTTCATCAGGCAGGACATCGTGCAGTCCATGACCCACTCTCCTGCCAACTTAGAGGACTGGGTTGTTTGTAATGTGCTTAAGTTAAGTTTCCATTTCGGGTATATATATATATATATAGTAAATAGCAGGGTTTCCCCAATGTAGTAACTTAGATTAAGTCCCCAGAATGGGTATATTATTCTACATAAGATGGTTACCCCAACGTAGTAACTTGAATTCAGTTCCTTAACAGCAACCCAGAGGAGGCTTTGAGCAACAGCGAGGTGTGGGACTGGATGGGAGAGAAGAGCCTTTGGGTGCCGCCATTGGTCTCCAGCCTCGTGCTCGTTAACATCATCCTCAGCAACCTGCACAAGAAAGTAGATATCGAAATGAATTGTGCAAGTTCCTAAAGTCAGAAACAACTCATTATTGCAACAGTAGGTCGGGGTTGTTGTGCTACAGGTATGCCGATCATGATGATGGCGGTGTTCTACTCTGTTCAGGACTTCAAGCCTTTCGCTCCTCACTTAAAGCCTGGCTCGTGGGCGAACTGGATCATGCGCATGACCCTGGTCACGAGCGTCTGGGATGCAACCTGAGATTAGTGATACTGATTGCAGGCAACATCTACGGTAATAGGATGAATGGTCTTACTTGGCGTTAGCAGGGAATGAGGACATGTACTATATAGGTTTTTTTTAAGCGGTTGCGCCCAGGGGCGGGCAACGCAGGCAGCAGCACGAGCATAACCGCCATTGAACAGCTGACAGAAGCCTTGGAGCGGGGCTAGCATCATCAGCATCATTGGGGGGTTGCTTCTCCAACTTGAGGCCGGTTAATCCAAAGGCCTACAGGTACTTTGTCAGCGTTTGTTGTCAGTGGTTCTGTCATGTGGTGTCAGGATGTTGATTTGAAAGTCTGCGCTGATCCAAAGGCCCACGGGTACTTTGGCAGTGTTTGGTGGCAATGGTCCCGTCATGTCATTGCAGGATGTTGATTTGAGAGTCTGCG
>CAJNIZ010046802.1:0-14997 GCA_905231905.1 Symbiodinium pilosum | reverse complement strand
ATACGAAACGACGTGCGCTCGTATGAGCTATATCACCAAAAGTTCAAAGGAGGGAAAGGGGGTTATTAAGGGGGATACTAGGAGTTCAGACGATAGCTCATATAAACTGAGTATGGGGTACCTCAAATAGACTTTAAAGTGATATTGGTATTTTTCGGCCCCGGCAGTAATTGACCAACTCTACCAAGCTTCAACTACACTCGAAACCTGTAAGCCGTAGCTCGCGAGCCCGTAAAGCATCCTCAGGTACTGCCAGTGTTCGGCTTACCAAGGGACCATTGAGGGTTTGGGGTTCATGGATTGGGGTTATTCCCCGCCCTCATCTTAGGTTTTATAAAGACAGATGCCCGCGCGGAACGCGAGTCCTGAGGTAGCAATGCAGCGAGAACCACCCTGTCAGTAGGCGCCAGCCAGTACAGATACAAGAGGACGACTTAAAGGACAGGAAAGACGACAGACAATGTGACACTGCGACAGCATGGGGAGGGTGATTGAGTTGTATTTGATTGGTTTGTGGTGTGAAAGCATGGGGGAGTGATTGAGTTGGATTTGGTTGTTTTGTGGTGTGAGAGCATTGGGGAGATTGGGTTTCATTTGGTTGTTTTGTCGTGCGAGAGCATGTGGGAGTGTGTTTGTGCTGGATTTGATTGTTCTGTGTGTGAGAGCATGGCGGAGTAATTGAGCTGGATTTGATTGTTTTTGGGACGTGAGCATGGGGGAGTGATTGAGTTGGATTTGATTGTTGGGTTTTGCAAGGGCATAGGGGCAGCAAATATTCTGGATTTGTTTGTTGTGTGGTGCGACAGCATGGGGAGGGTGATTGAGTTGGATTGGATTGTTTTGTGGTGCGAGAGCACCGGGAGGGTGATTGAGTTGGATTTGATTGTTTTGTGGTGTGAGAGCACGGCGGAGAGATTGGGTTGGGTTTGGTTGTTTTGTCGTGCCAGAGCATCTGGGACTGTGTTTGTGCTGGATTTGATTGCTTCGTGGTGCGGGAGCATGGGGGAATAATCGAGCTGGATTTGATTGTTTTGTGGGGCAAAAGCATGGGGAGTGATTGGGCTTGATTTGATTGTTTTGTTTTGCAAAGGCATGGGGAAACCGAATATCGTGGATTTGGTTGTTTGTTGGTGCGAGAGCATGGGGAGGGTGATTGAGATGGATTTGCTTGTTTTGTGGTGCGTGAGCATGGGGGAATGATTGAGTTGGATTTGATTGTTTTGTGGTGCGAGAGCATGGGGGAGTAATTGAGCTGGATTTGATGGAGCATGACGGGCTGATTGAGCTGGATGCTTCATACTGCAAGAGCATAGTGGAGCGATTATAGCGGATTTGATTGTTTTGTGGTGCGGGGACATCTTGGGGGGAGGGGTGATTGAGCTGGATTTGATTGTGTTGTGGTGCGAAGGCAGGGGCGAGTGATTGAGCTGGATTTGAGTGGTTTGCTGTGCACGAGCAGGGGGAGGGGGATTGTGTTGGCTGATTTAGTTGAATTTGATTGTTTTGTGGGACGTGAGCATGGGGGGGTGATTGAGCTGGATTTGATTGTCTGGTTTTGCAAAGGCATGGGGGGAGTGAACATGGTGGATTTGATTGTTTCGTGGTGCGCAAGCATTTGAGGTGATTGAGCTGGATTTGATTGTTTTGTGGTGCGAGACCATTGGGGTGTGATTTATGCTGGATTGGGATGTTTTGTGGTGCGAGCGCATCAGAACATGGGGCAGTGACTAAGTTGGCTTTTATTGTTTTGGTGCGAAAGCATGGGGAGGGTGATTGAGCTGGATTTGGTTGTTTTGATGTGCGAGCGCATCAGAACATGCATTGGGGAGTAATTGAGCTGGATCTGGTTGTTTTGTGGTACGAGAGAATGAGGAGTGTGATTGAGCTGGATCTGCTTGTTTTGCGGAGCGATTGAGTTGGATTTGGTTGTTTTGTGTTGCGAGAGCATGGCGCAGTGATGGACGGGGACTTGGTCGTTTTGTTGACTTCGTTGGAAACTGTCATTTTTCAACCGCCGTTGTTGTCATGTTTCTAATTTTGTGGCCCAATTTCCACTGCATTATTCACAAACCGATTGGTGCTGTTGCAAGACTCAGTCTTCATCGTTGCCGCAGTAGCAGAATCTTCTTTTGGATGTGTTTCAGGTTTTCTGTGCTTTTGCCAAGGATGTTTCGCGTGCGAAAAGGTTGTTGTTTAAGCTGATATGTTTGTGTTTATTCCCCCACCCTCAGTGGGGTTGTTAGAGTTTAAGAACGGATGTTTGCAAAGAACGCGGGTCCTGAGGTTTGGCCCGAGATAGCGGGGCAGCGAGAACCACCCGTCAGTAGGCGCCAGCCAGAAAAGAGAACAGATCAGAGAACAGGAAGGAGACCAGAGAGCAAAACCTATAAGAAGACACCAAAAGCGCTAAGTGGAGGTTCCAGGCCTCCGAGTGCACCAATAATTTCGGCACCCATAGGGCAGCCAGTGGAGGTCTCAGGACTCCAGTCGAGGTCCCAGGCCTCCGACTGCGCCGAAATAATCTTGGCCCCCAAAAAATCAGCCAGTGGAGGTCCCACATGTTCACTTTGGGCCAGCAAGCTAGCCCAGGCAGTGAAAGCAAGCCATCCGTGGGCGAGGCATGGCAAAGCACTTCATCTGCTCTTGCCCAGTTTAGAGCACGAGTGGTCTTGGATGAGGTGCTAGCCAGCCCATGGTGGCACGCATGGCTCACATCCAAACTCGGACATGCTTGGCCTGAGCACACAAGCCCCCTAGCCAGCTTGCTGTCTGGCGAGAGCAACTGAAATGCTTCATCGCCAGCATCCAGGCCATGCGTTTTATTTTAGTGTAGGGGCCATGCCTGGAACCTGTGTTTAGTTTTAGGGTTGGGCATTGGCCGCAATTTTGTATAGGCATAGGGAAGGGCTTCATGTGCGGTGTGTTTTGCATTACGGCTCAGGACTCAGGATTTGGGATGTGTGGTTTGCGCGCAAAAACCCAGTTACTTATTGGTGTTGGGCACACAGCCCCACCAAGCCTGAAATAAAACCAAAATAGAAAACATTCGGCTCCACGCAACTCTCCGCTCCTCCGCCTATTTGAAATGCAAGGAAGTAATGGCCGGCAAGCATTCCGTGGACTTGCCAACAGGGTCCACGTGCACATGTTTCAAATTGGTTTTGCGCAGGGCGTCCCTACCAGTAGGAAGGCTTCAAATCGCAACTGGTCTCCTAGTGATGCTTCAATTGAAAGCCAGCATTCCGAAGGCCTACCAACAGAGCCCGCGTGTCCATGTTTTTAGTTGGATCTGCACAAAGCATCCCTGTCCTTCATAGCAATGAAACATATCTGACCTGTGGCTCTGTTGAAATCAGCGTTTTTGTCTGCAAGCGTGAAATCGCACGCGGTCGCGTTTTGAGGCTTCTGTGGCAACCCAGCATTCCGGGTGTTCTGTCAACTGCGTCCGCCGCTAAAAAGATCAGCGTCCCAAACGTTGTAAATTATGAAGGCTGACGTATCTGTCGAGAAACGCCCCTGACGCGCACAAGTCACATCTGCAACGACCAATTGGTGATAACTTTCTAAACCGATTTATGGACTGTCATGGACTGTCAGCTCTGGGACGGGGCGGGGATGCTCGAAGTGATATTGAATAAGATTTGTATTAGGGTTTGGTCCCGACATATTCGCTGTGCATTCCATAATCTTGCCCACAAAGGTCCCAAGCCTTGAATTCCGAAAAGTTTTTGGTAAGCCCAACACATGTAATCAGGACCCCAGTCCGGTCATATTAAAGCGACGGGTTCCTAATTAGTTAATTCTCCATGTTCTTTTCCTTCTGGTTCTCCATTATTTGAAATGGTTTCCCTCAGCCCTAAACTCCGTCGTTTTTTCCATATTCCATTCTGGGAGGAATATCCCCAGATCCTGGACCTTAACCCCCCTAGCCCTAAACGCCAAACCCTAAAACAGTACTCCCTAAATCCTTAACCCAAAACCCTTAAATCCTAAACCGTAAATCCCATGAAATCCAGAGGCATCGCCTCTGAGCCCATCTGCGCTCGCAGCATCTCTCCGCACCATCCGCGGGCCGACCTCTCAAGGGAAGGGTTTAGGGTTCAGGGATGATCTGAAACATCCTTTCAATTCATGGGGGGCTTTCCCAGGGTTTGCCGCCATACCGGCTGCAGCATTTTGGGATAAAGGGGGGCGCTTTAGGTGTGCTAGAGACTCGCATGCAAGTGTGGTTGAGGAATTGTGGGTTCCCCTGATAGCCTGCTGTGCCAAGCCCCCTGCTCCTAGTTCCCCATTTAAAAGGGTAGTTATAAGGGATAACCCCAAGGTGTAAAGTCGTTACCCTCAATCCTAAACCCCAACGTTCGAAACTGAAAGATGTAGTTGCTTCCCATCAACTGGCAGTGTTCATCGAGGCAGTGGCAGTGGATGCTTCCTGCACCACACCCCCCAAAAAAGCTGGAAACAGAGGCCCTTTAGAGGGTGCTAAATCATTGCATGATTTCGAGACATGGCCTTCAGGGCTGTAGATGGAATTTGTGTGAGAGATCTAGCGGGACATTTTGGTTTAACCATCCAGTCACACGGGCAAACGTCAGCTCAACTGGCCGCATTCGAGGCATTTGTATTCTGTTACCATCCTGACATTTAGCTATCAAGTCATGCCAGCACGGGCGCATTTCTACCATGCGTGATCCCGCATTTTCTGATGAGATGTGGCAGTAGCTTTGGCACCTCACCCTCAGTTTGAACCCATCCCAGCTTCACCATACAGCAGTCTTGGCTTTCCTATCATGTACGCACACGTCTCTGGCGGCGTCTTCTCGTGCTCTCTGCCCAATTGGTTTGAATGTCCTCGGTCGCTTATGAATGGTGTGAAAATGCCAGGTTCAAGCCCGGCGAGGAGAGCGCCGTCGTGATTTGCCACGATGGACTGCCGTGCACTTCAGCGTAGCAAGCTGCCTGCAGCACGATGTGAAGGCGTTTAATGTATGGAGGACTTCGCCGAGAGCGCATGAATGCACATGGCAACACCTCATGTGCAGCCGGAATGGAAAGGTCACATAGGTCACATTTCAGGACGATACAGATTAAGAATTGTCATAGGTTCAACTGTGGTCCTACCAAGACGCGCTTTCGGAAGGGGATGATGTCAGGACGCTCAACTTCAGCGGCAGTCGCCGCCGCGTGGCTTATTGTGGAGGGTGGTCAGGCCTGGTGAAGTAGGATCCGACAGGCAAGCGCAGGCAACGTGCTACTAATCAGCTTTGTGTGAGTGTTTGCGCCGGTACTGCAAAGGGGTTTGGTGAAGGTGCACCAACTGAAAAAGCAGGAAGAGCAGGTGTAGCAGTAGAATCGCAAGGAGCAGCAGCACTAGTATTACTCGTGCTGGTACTAGCGCAGGAATCATTTGGTACTACTACTGAGCTACTGGTAGGCCGTGGTCGTAGTAGTCGGAAGAAGAGGAGGCATGCTAGTAGCAGCATTCGAGACTTAATTACAGTAGCGTTTTGTGCGAATCTTCGCAGGCGACCTGCAAGGTAACCTAGCAGAAGTAGCAGTAGTCCCAGCAACAGCAGCAGCAGCAGCAGCAGCGGCCACGTCACAGCAGCAGCTGCTTAATGAGAGCACATAATGTGTTGAATATCTTTGCACTGCATCGAATATCAGGCTGCCTGCGAGCCTTGTGCCGTGCCAGACGAAATTTCTCAGGTTAGAGCAGCGCTGGGGCAGATGGTCATCATGATTGGCTTTATTGCGTCATTGCTTTAATGGGTACACTCAAAATCATAAGTAGGGCATATATTGGGGTTATACTGTAAGAAGGGATAATGAAGAAAGGAAGTTACTAGTATGATAACAGGGTATAAATTGGGATTGTAGTAGCTGAACATGCACCGGCCTGACAGACCATGGACGCCGCGCTGTCCGCGGTTGCAGATTCGGCCCAAGCGGTGCGGAGCCTTCACGTCAAAAAAAGTGGATATGGGGGTTTCCCAAATTTAGGGGTACCCGTTTGGGGGCCCCGCATAATAAGGACTATAGTATTTGGGGTCTATGTTGGGGTACCTTAATTTTGGGAAACTACCATATATCCCTGCATACATGCAGCTCATTATTTCTTGTGGTCCATGTACCATATGAGCTACGGACTACAGTTAAGTTGGGGGAACCTTTCATGAATATACTACAAACTATAAGTCTAGTCCAGAGCTCATATCAGCACATACATAATGCCAGAGACATATGTTCTGCATACTAATTATCCGCATGTGAGCTACCGTCTAGACTCCTGATTAAACAGTATTATATAGGGGAGTATTATGGGTTACTAAGGCGGATACCAGGAGTTTAGACCATAGCTCATATGATCCCTTGCTCCTTAGCTATTATAATCCGAAGACATACCCTATGCTAATAGTAGTCGCTTCCATTTTCTTTTCCCTTATCCCTACATAACCCCAATATATATATATACCCTATGATACTATAGTAGTTTCCATTTTATTTTCCATTATCCCTATATAACCCCAATATATGCCCTGACCCTAAACCCTAAACCCTAAACCCTAAACCCTAAACTAGGATTAGCATGTATGGGCAGACGCTCTTGTCCGCCGAGGTTGGAGCCTTGAGGACACCCCTGGAAGCCTTTGAGAACAGCCGTGAGGCTTTGCTCTACTGAATTTTGAAGGGGAGCGGTTTAGGACTTAGGGTTTAGGGTTTAGGGGGAGCGGTTCCCTGCACGATTTCCTATAAACTCCTTTAAATTAAAGCAGTATAGTTACGCTGTTGCACCGAAGCACCAGCAAGTGTACCTTTCAGGCTGCGGCACACGAAGACATTCTTGCAATAGGATTGGGCTTAGGGTCCCTAACCAGACCGCAAAAACTCATGTTGAGGTAGCCCAAGCCCAATGAGGTGACTACTACTGCTAGTCCTTTGTGCTCCTGTTATTGTTGCTTTGTATTCCTTTGCCGCATGTAATATTCTGTCCAGGAAAATGGTGAGTAACCGTCATCAAAGTCGTCCTTCGTAGCAGATAGCCGTTGTAAATCACTCCCTTCCCACCAGTTGCAGGCGTTCTCCGCCGCACTCACCGCGGCTTCTGACGGCTAGTAGTTGAGTGCAGAAAAAATCAGGGGGCCGCGGACCAGCATGCAATGAAGGTGTCTTTGCATTGTTTGAGACATGCCTTGAACTACAATGCTGTTTTTCTGAATCCTGCATCCAACACGGTCAAACGAGTAGAACTTGGGGAATTCTTCATGTATGTTTCAGCCATCTGCCACTCAGCTTTGAACAGAAGACCAGTACCCCAAGGTGTTACCTAGCGGCCTGGCAATTGCAGCTTTCTCTCCTTCTCTATCCTGTTCTGGAAGCATTGTTCTTCCAACGAGGTCTGATGGTGTTGTAGATAGATAGACGTATGTGCATGGCCTGTGTCCGTATTTTGGCATCATTTCCCATTTCCTGCCTAGCTTCTTGCGATGAGTGCTGCAAGACCTCTGATAGAGGCAGAACAATCAGAGGATCCTGTTGGGGCAGAAGCTCTTCCGGACGCACACGAAATCATTGACAAGCTCTTTGTGGGAAGTGCCGATGCGGCAGTAGAAGCTACAACCGGCCCCAACTCTCGGGGTATTGGCTTTATACTTGACGTAGCTGGCTCGGTGACCCCGGCCATTTTTGCAGCTTTGGCTAGTGCCTTAGCTGAGGAGCAGAGCCGTAGTGAAGATCAGGAAGAAGCTGAGCAGATGCCTATGGGCCGAAGCCCCATGCGGACAGAGCCCTACATCCTCAATGGCATCGAGACCATGTCGATTCCTCTAGATGACCATGGGCGAACCGAGCTGTCTGAGGAGCCACAATGTCCATGAATAGAAATCTGGTAGTTTCTCCAAACAGGGAGACCCCAACACAAACCTGCAAATGCGATCACTCTTCTTATTGGGACCCCCAAAAAGGTACCCCTAATTTTTTGGAAACACCCATTTATGAATCCGAGCCAGGCAACCTCTCATCTACTCAGCCTGCATAGCTGTTGCAGAGTGAAGTCAGTCCCCATTTGAGCTATAGTCTAAACTCCTTAAATGGAATTATATATGGGATTGTATAGGGGACTACTATAGATCTTATTAAGGGGGATACTAGGAGTTTGGACTAATCATGTTCCATTTGCTTTTCCACTTGATTCTCCATCAATTATTGATGTAACGCTCAGATATATCCCTATACCTTACATTATATATATATCCCCAGGTAGTAAGCTAT
Source organism: Symbiodinium pilosum (assembly GCA_905231905.1). Lineage (NCBI taxonomy): Eukaryota > Dinophyceae > Suessiales > Symbiodiniaceae > Symbiodinium > Symbiodinium pilosum. The sequence continues at coordinate 6,726 of CAJNIZ010046802.1, read as the reverse complement.
CTATATATCCCTATGTCTTATTAGATATCCCCATACCATAATATTTATATGTCCCTATATACATATATATGTCTACAAATATTACATATCTGCCTTCAGACTAAGCTTATATATATATATACCCCCATGTCGTAAGATTCCTAAACCCTAAATCCATGTCCCCGCGTAGTAAGCCCTAGACCCTAGCCCCAAGCCCCAAACCCTAAAGCTCTAACCCCTAAACCCTAAGCTGTTAGTGAACATGAGACCAAGCTGTTCAAGGAGCTTCGGGGGCGTTGGTTCGACTTTATTGAGGCCGGCCTCGTGCGCGGAAAAGTACCTGGGTTTAGGGTTTAGGGATTTAGGGATTAGAGTTGGATTTAGGGATTATAGGGTTTAGGGATTTTTGGATTAGGGTTTAGGGATTTAGGGTTTAGGGATTAGGGATTTAGGGATTCGGGATTTAGGGATTATAGGTTTTAGGGATTTAGGGATTAGGGTTTAGGGAGTTCAGGAACTTGAATTAAATTACTATAGTATAGGAACCCCCTATTTATTGCTATAGAATTGCCCATTTATGGTAAGGAGGTTGAAGTAAGTTAGTATGATAAGGGTATGTAGGGTTTGGGATTTAGGGGTTTGTGTTTAGGGTTACTATAATGACGAAACCCCATTATGTGCTACATACCTGTATTCTGGTAACTTCATTAAAGTCCCCTAACAGCAACACAGGTATTGGTCCACTGCCGCCTGGGAGTGAATCGAAGTGTGACTGTGGTGGCAGCTTTTTTGATACAGCGCCGGGGCTTTACACCGGAAGAGGCCCTAGAGCTGTTGGTTCAGAGGAGGCCTTGCGCTGACCCTGTGACGGCGTACCGCGCCCAGCTGAAGCTGCTAGCTCCGGGCCGTGTGCGTGAAGTGTAAAACGGCACGCATGGGTGGCGGATGTGCCCACCTGCACTACATCCTGGCTGCAGAGAGCTTTCAGCTTCTTGCACTGAAAGTCCTTGCAGGCGGGGGGGGCTCATTGCATATAGGGATGGTAACATAGGATAATATTGAGATAGTATAGGAAGAATGGAACAAAACATGGAAACTTATAATGGGGTATATAGTTGGGGTTATAACAGTCAGAGCTCTGGTCAGCAGGTTTGCCTTCACACCTCGTTTCGTTTGCTTGGAAGCTGAGAGCCCAGATTTAGAAATTAGACCCCCGTGAACTATATCGGGATTAGAGGGGTTATTATGGGTCTATGGGGGGGATCTAATTTTCAGATCCCTAAACCTATCCGAAATTAAGGGTACAAGGAGGGTCCTGGGTTACAATAAATCGGTATGCAGGGATATATCGTGATGAGTATAGAGGATGGAAGAGAAAATGACAACTTCAAATTAAGGTTTACGAGTTAGGGTTTGAAGTCTCAAGGGATGGAAGAAAGTAAAGAAACTAGGGTTTCGGGCTTTAGGGCTTCATGCAAACCATGTTTGCATCATCTGCTGTGAAGCAGCATGCATATAATATACAGGCCTGACCCTTAAACCCTAAACCGCGACTCTGCTTCTGCCGGTTGCGGCAGGCGGCTGCTACGCGACCCACCAGCCTCACTGCATCCGCTCAAGCCAGGTGCCAGGTGTCCAACAAGTTCAACATATGGGAGATACTGGGCTACTGGCAAAGAAACTGGAAACTGCTACTGCATAATAAGGTATATAATGGGGTCATAATAGGCAATAAAGGAAACGGGTCGCAGACAAGACTCTCCAGTCATGGAGCACTCGCACACCTTGGCAGATGCGCTCGAAGTCCAGCCAAGCAAGTTGAAGGTCAATTTATGGGGTGTGCGGAGATGTGCAGAGAGACAGAGAGCGGTGTAAGAAAGTTGTCCAGCGAAACTGCACACGCACCCCGCTTCGAGCAGCATCCTACGTTACGGCATCTCCTGACATGCAGCATAACAGGTGCTTCTTTTTGCCAAGGTGCTTGTTATTATCCACCTGATGTCATTCCCATGGAGTCCTCGAGAGGTGCAGCTTCAGTGGCATAATACTATGGGGGCCTAACTAAACAATTACCAATTTTGTGTCGGCGCATTTTCGCCCATCCCCGTTCAAGGTGCTGGCATCAAGCTGCAATTCGCAACTGCAGTTTGCGGGCGCCTCATTTACAGCCGAAACGAGACTTGTACTGCTTCCCTTTGCTGGTGTCGTTGGTGGGTTGCCGTCAAGTCCGTGTGCAGCGTTGCCTTGCCAGTCTGAAGTTGAAATTCAAAGCCATCTCTCAGCTGGCATCAGCATTTCTTAGCTGCAGTCTCGACAGATTATCCGCAAATGCCTGGCCTCAAGACTAGGCATCGTGAATTTTGCTGCGAGCGGCCCCCAAACAGCGTAAGCAGCATTGAGTAGCAGAATTGAAAACAACGAAAATGCCTTACTGAAGACTTGGACTTTAGTCTAGGTGGCCCGGACTTGCCAACAATCGGAGCTTAAGGAATGCCCAAGCATGCACAACAACCTCAGTTGCTGATGCCTTGCTGCCCGACGCAGCAAGCTGGCTACGGTGAATACTTGTTTAAGCGCTTGTGCTCCTGGTTTTGCGAATACCTGCTGCGCTTCTGAGTGCCGAGGCCTCTATGACATGGAAATTGCCAAGGTGCAGCAGAGACGCTTTGCTGTTACATCAAATCCACGCAGACCCCTATTATGTACGTCATGTTTTATGTTCTTGTCCACTTGATCCTCCATCATTGGGAGAATATCCCCCTAAGCCCTGTATAGCAATACCCCTATACAATCCCGATGCAGCCCTCTACAGTCCCTTTATCTCCTTATACCACCATTTATTGGTATATAGATTCAGGCCCCTGGGCATTAGCTTTTGTTGTGCAAGGTCTGGCCAGCTAATGGAGGCTTTCGAGAAATTAGGGATACTTTCTGGGGTGCACCGAAAAGAAGGTTTAGTGTACATTGGGATCTACATTGGGGTCCCTTTGTGGAAGCTACCAAAGGGTAGCTTCCAAAATTTAGGGTTTAGGATCTAGACCATCTTTTTCAGAAGTCACACCTGCGTGGGAGTCACACAGTTGGACAATGACTGTGTAGATGGATCCCAGCACCCAACCCATTAAATGCTATGATTAGTATTCGTACGTACCATTATAGTAACAGTCATAGTAGTTATAATGATTATAAGTAATATGACTGTTACTACCCACCTTTTGAGTATTGTTCCTACAGTAACCACCTGGTGAGCCCAGCTTTCTTGTTGTGATTCGATGCCATGCCATCAAGAGAAAACCTTGCCCACTGACAGGTAATCTTCGTGACCCCAACGCGGGCGCCGATTTATGCACAGGAGGCTCCAAGCTCAAATTTGTGCAGAGATTTGATGGCCTGCAGCACAAGTAGCACAAGCCGCCAACAGGAACTAGTAGGCTGCATTTCTCGTTGCTGTTTGGCTCAGTAGTTTAATAGATAGGTAACCTCGCTGTTCATTGCTCATGCCATGTGGCATATCGCCTAAGCTGTTCATTGCCGCAGAGCATTCCCCCATGCCCTCAGTAAGTTACGAGATCTCGAACGCAGACTATGACGTTGTTCTCGCCAATGCCTTGAAGCAGCAGTCCAAAATTGTGCGCCAGCCATCCATCAAACCTGGCAGGTGTTGGATCATGAAACCCGGAGGGTTCTGTATGAAAAATCATTATTATGCCCGAGCACTTGTCGCCAAACAGCACAAGGTACTAGGCTCCTTCCTGGACCTGACAGCTGAGCAAGTCATCAAGCAGTATGCGCAGCTTCACCCAGAGGTGAAGACCGATAAGCTGCAGGAGGTTCTTGCCTATGTACCTCGCCATTTCTTCTGGGGAGGCTGTGACCTCTTTAATGTCACTGACGGCACGCAGAGGCACATGATGCTTGTTGAGACCAACTCCATGGCTAGCGGTCAGAAGTCTGTGCCAGCAGCCGAGCTCCTTCCAACAGCAACAAACTACCATAGACTGATCTCGGAGACTTTTGCCCCAATGACATGCAGAAGAGAGGCCTCGCTGCCTCCTGGCGTGTTGGCGGTGATCTATGACAAGAATGAGATGGAGGCAAGTGGATACGCAAGTGCCATAGCGGATGTCATGGGAGAGCCATGCTATTTCGTGGAGTGGAAGAACGGAGACGTGGATCCTGCAGTTCGCTGGACGCATGGGGTCTTGGAGATCAAGGCGAGCCGGGTGCAGGACAATGAGATGCCCAACTTGCTCGGGGAATGGATTCCTGTGCGCGCAGCGTTCCGGTATGTTACCCAGTCAGCGTGGAATCGAATCCCCATAGTGACCAAGACCTTTCTCTTCAACGGGGTCATAGCCTGCCTTGCCGGCGGCCGCAACAAGTATGCAGCTTCCCTGGCATATGCTCAGCTTAATGCTGAGCTGGAGGGTAGTGGTTTGGCTATCCGAACACCTGACACCATCACGGGAGTGAGCTTGGAGGACGTGCCTGAGCTCGTAAGGTCTTGGAAGTATTGTGCAGTTATTAAGAACCCTTGCTCTAGCTGCGGGCAGGGGGTCTACACCATCACCTGCAAGGAGGAGCTGAAGAGATTCAGCGCCATCAAGCATGACTGCGCATGTTTTATTGTGCAATCCTTGGTGGGCAATGTAAACCAAGGCCGATTTCATCACACAGGCACACTTCCCGACGAGCAGGGTAGCCGCTATGTGATGGACTGCCGCATGGTCTTAGCAGCAACTGCTAGCGGCTACAGACCCTTTGCGTGCTACGCTCGTCGAGCTCGCTCCCCGCTGGGAGAGTCTTTGGACATGGAGGACTCTTGGTCCATGTTGGGAACCAATTTGTCCGTAAAAACCGAGGATGGATTGGTCACCGAAACGGCCCGGCTGATGCTGCTGGACTCGGATGCTTTCGACGTACTTAACCTATCCCTGGACAGCCTCCTAGATGGCTTTGTTCAAGCTTGCCTTGCTGCAATGGCGATTGACAGGATGGCATGTCGCCTGCTGACAGATGAGACTTTCAGCTGTGCCGAGTTCGCCAGGCGTTCGGATTTGCTGAAGGAAGCGGAAGCTGTCAGCGTAGCGCTCTGTTCGTCCTCATCATAGTTTTATAATGATTAATTAGTCAAGCCCGCTAAGCAGAAGCTTTAGCTTTCTGCTGACCAGCTGAGAAGCCCTTGTCAGCGTCTCTTGCTTCGTTGTACAGTGCAGGTTAGTGAAGCAAGGTTTCAAGATGTTTTAAGTCTTTAAACGTTCCCAGACATGCACCCCACGCCAACCGCGGCTGTCAAAAGAGCGGCTGAGGGATGCAGCGATTATGGGGCGATCTGGAGCCTTCGAATAGTATTTGTTTGGGGGATAATGGGATAATGGAAAAGAAAATGGAAACTATAGGGGTTATAGGGATCATATAGGGCTTAAATATGTTTATGGGGAATCGTTTTGGGGATGAGAGGTTTGTGTTCTATCCATGGTAGACGGTGCCTTAGCTGAGTTCAGGGCCAGCCTCCTTTTCGAAGGAGACTCTGTTTTCCGAAATCAGGGGATTAATATAAAAGGATGCCCCAAACCCTATATCCTAAAAAACTAAAGCACTGCCCATGCTAAATAAAGCAAGTTGCATGCTACACTCCACGAGGTGCACAAAAGACATTTTCTCCACCTTTTGAAGCACGGACTTGGGAACCAAACATCTGGTCTGTGCTGCAGCTCACATATTGCGGACTATACGGATGCGGTTTTGGATCGAGGTTTAGGCCTTCGTTTAGAAATCTGCGTGTTCAATCGGCCTCAGCATTAACGAAGCGACGCAACCTGACCATGTATCAACTCGAACTCAGAAGAGGGGTTGGGCAACCTCACCATCTAAATTCTGACTCATAACCTGGCTATGACCATTCCAAGTGCCATCTTTCTCTGCGGGCGGGACTAGCAGAAATTCCTTGTTGTTGGAAGCTGCCCAGAGGGCGTATTTCGTTGAATATGAACAAACGGATCTCGTTTGGGTTGAACGTTTCGTGTCTGCGGTTCCCATGAACATATCACTTCCTCAACAGCAACGGAATCTTCGATCTAGGATCGCAAACAAGGTTCAACCAGCCTGATAAAGCTTTCCATGGATGAAATCTGCATCCACAAGCGCAAGCAGCACACACCCTTTTTTGGCGCGTTCACCGTACATTTTCCTTGAAGTCAATATCAGAAAATGTAGGCCATGAAAACCATTTCGTTGACTTAGACCAGGAAACAAGACAATGGGCACATCTTCAAGAACGTCCAGCAAACCGTCCAAAAAAAACGACCTACAAAGACCACGATCTGTTTGAAACGGGGCCCGTATGGTAAGTTCTCAATCCTACGTATGCAAGCTGGGCAGATTTTTGGCCTTCAGACCGTCCTGTGCAACCCCAAACTGAAAGCTCTAAATCCAATAACCTATAAATCCCAAAGTTCAAGCGTTAGACCGGAAGCCCTCGCTCCTAACTCCTAAGTGCCCACGAGCCTGAGCCTCTGGGCCTCTTGAATACGTAACCCCCCCTAGATTTAGGGCCGAACGCTATCATGATAGGTATTTGGGACTTCTAGGTCTCTAGACTCCTGAACCCTGAGCTTTAAACCCGCAGCTCTGCACCTTGATCTTCGCCAAAATCCTCTTCGGATTCGGCTCGGTCAGTTCCGCTTCGAGGAGTTGGATGAGATTGCAGGCTTGCGGAAGAAGCCCTTTCCTGGTTGACAATTAGGG
>CAJNIZ010046801.1:17892-31159 GCA_905231905.1 Symbiodinium pilosum | reverse complement strand
AACATGAAGATGCTGCGGGCAAATTGGGGGGGTGGGTGGGTATTAACAGGGATCCTAAGTTAAGGACCTGAAAAGGAGAGGGGTTCATTAATCGTGGGTCTACATTAGGTTTACCCTAAACCCTAAAGCCTAAATTGTAATTGCCATATTCGTTGCCATTATCCCGAAATAACCCCCCATATTTCCCCTATGTCATTATATTACCCCTATATTATCAAGGGTCCCCTATATTATCCAGGGTCTACATTATACCAAGATGGAGAAAGATTGCTGTCTTACAGGTGCCCACTCTCTAGGGTCAGCCCTTGATCTGCTTTTGCAGTGAGGATCTGGGCATATTTATTCTGGTTTTAGGGTTTAGAGTTCAGGGTTTTAGGGTTTAGGGTTTGAGGTTTAGGATTTAGGGTTTATGGTTCAGAGTTTTAGGGTTTAGGGCTAAAGATTTAGGATTTAGGGTTTAGGGGATAGTTGACGGCGAGCATGGACTGAACATGTGGACCCAGCCTTAGCTATCATCCGTGACTTCAGTGACCAAGGAAGTGTGTGGAATTCACATATCCTTACCCTATCCCCCAAAGGTTCCATGTAGGTATATAGTATATATTTCGCGCCCAAAGGGGTTCCCATATACCGACTTTGGGGCACAACTCTAAACCCTGAATCCTAATCCCTAAACCCTAATCCCTAAACCCTAAACCCTGTAGCTACATGGATCCTTGGTGATCGGCTTTTTAATCTAAAGTTTGTCCGCCGTCCATGGTGTCTTCGGGTACTTGCTTGAGCCGTAGTCTGGACTATTTGAGGGGATCATATAGGGTTTAGGGATTAGGGTTTAAGCTCTGAACCCATTAACGGGTGTTAGACAGGGGATTATATAGGGGAGTATTAAAGGGGTGAGAAAGGAGGATACTAAGAGGTTAGACTATAGCTTTTAATTGGACGAAAACACGTTAACAGCCTGAGCGTGCTGGACACTGCTATGTCCTGCTTGCATTTCTAGAAGATACGATGAGCGAACGGTGAACCCATTTAGCCCTAAACCTCGGGTACTACTACTACCACCCCCTCATCATTAGCAGCTGGAGAATATGTATAAGAACATGAGCATGTACAGCCCTTGATAGGACCCTTATTATAGACTGCTAATGGGTGGGGGCAGGACCTGGCCTAAACCCTAAACCCTAAATCCGCATGCGTCATGCGCGCTCCGACAGCTGTCGGTGTTTCTTTACCCACTACCTTGAAGCCTATAGTAGTTTCCATTTCATTTTCCATTATCCCAATATTACCCCAATATACTATAGTAGTATATATAGTAGTTTCCATTTTCTTTTACATTATCCCAGTATTACCCTAGAGTAGTATTCCTGGTTTAGGGTTCGGGGCTCGATGCTGTGAACTCGATCAGGAATACTTCCGTATCTCACAGGCTACTATCTTTGATCAGGAACCAGCACCTAGACAAACCGAGGAACGCAAAGGGGAGGTTGACACGGAAATCAGCAAAATGCTGAAACACACGGCGAGCCAAGGAATCAGCTCAACAACGAAGGCCTGATCCACTGCTAACATTAACATCATGTTCAACAGTGCAACCCCCTCATCGCTCATCATAACGTCCCCCCTACCCTAAGAAGAGCCCGAAACCCCAACGAAGATCCGTCTAACATAAACCCTAAACCCTAAAACCCTAAAACCCTAAAACCCTAAACCCTAAATCCCTAAACCCGAAACCCCAAACCCACATGCAACCCGAAGGACCCATGTAGCTACATGGTATAGACTTGCGCCTCAAAATAGGTCTATGGGAACCATTTGTTGCCCGAAGTGTTTATGGTTTAGGGTACATATCTACATGGACCCTTTGGGCAATGTTAGAGGATGCATGAAATTGTTCCTACGCCGCTAAAATCCTAAACCCTAAGCCTCTAAGATCGCAAGCCTAAAAGACCCCCTAAACTGCAAACCCTAGACCCTGTACCCTCGCACCCTTCAACCACAACCCTAAGTCTGGAAGAAAACCGTCAAAAGTGCGTCCTACGACGAAGGCTTGATGCTCTCCGTGAAGAGTGGCGGCACCTGCGTAGTAGTTCCACAAGGGATTGTAGGATCCAGGGTTCAGAAGTTAATTTTTAGGTATAGGATACTTCAAAAACAATAGTTTTCGCGGACTTAAGGGTATGTACACCGACATAAGGGTATGTACATACCCGAAAACGAACCAGAGCCCAACATTTCTAGGACGTTCGCTTTGGGTAAGCAAAGCCTTCCAACTTCCAACGTTTTGTTGAGTCAGGGCTCCGATCCCCCGGGCAGGATTCATAATTCAGAGTTCAGGGGGTTTATTCAGGGTTTAGGGTTGCCACGGTATTTGGTACTGTCGTCCCAAGTTGTTCAGAGTTCATAGTGCTAGTTCCGAGACTTAGGCCTGTCAGCAAAGCCGTCTCCGGGTGAACGCAGCCCAATCCATGGCCTGTTCCTAAACACGTATCCTGAGATTCTCTTCTATGAAGGCTAATTGCCCTTGTAGCTACGAAACTAAAATCCTAAATCATAAGCATTAAAACCGTGAACCCTAAGAAGCAGTTTCCATTTTCTTTGCCATTGTCTCTATATATCCCCAATATACTATAGTGGCTTCCACCCTAAGATCCTCAAGCCTAGACCGAGTGACTTGCCCCATAGGGGCAGTTGTCGCCGCAAGGATTAGGTTTCACTCAGGTAGCTTGGTCGACGCAAGCGCCCCGAGCTGATCAAACGACGGTATGATAGGATCTTCGTTTTGGGGCTCTGATACCACAGAGGGTTTAGGGTTTGGGTTTACCATAAGCCCGGCATAGGGTTCAGCTGTTTAAGCTGTGGGGCTGAGGGTTTAGGGTTAGGATCTTCATAGGCCTACTCAGTAACAGCTGGATAGTAGCAGCTGGATAATAACAACTATCTATCTATCTATCTGTCTATCTATCTATCTGTCTATCTGTCTACCTGTCTATCTGTCTATCTGTCTATCTGTCCATCTGTCTATCTATATATATATATGTATGTATATCTATATATGTATATATATATATACAGAGCTTCTAAGTGCGGGCGGTATTCAAGGTCCAAGGTTTACAGACGGGTTATGATAATCAGATGCTGCGCGTGACTTTCTCAAAAGGGGTGGGGGCTATGAGGACGCCTTTCCCTCTTTTCCGTGGAAGATGTGATAGGCGAGTATGAGGTAGGGATATGAGCTACTGTCAATATTAGGCTTGCCCAAGGAACATCAAGGGTTGACGTAGAGATAGAGGTCCCTTCTTGTAGTTTAGTATAGTGCCTAATATAGTCCCTTATCAGGGACCCATGTCCGTGAAATTCCCTTCGGCATAAAACCCTACCAAGGCCCCAAGGCCTAAACCCTAATATAGTCCCTAACAGGGAACCCATGTCCATTAAAGTATAAAGGACATACATATTTAGACCCCAAGCTCTGAACCCTAACCCCCAATTTCCTCAGACATTTACTGTAGATCAGATGGGTTTAGAGCTTCTCGAAAAGGGGCCTCTTGAGGATCATTGGGATACTGAGAGCTTACCGAGGGATGCTAGGGTTTAGGGGTTAGGTCTATGGTTTAGGGTTTGGGGGTTCGGGGTGGGTTTAGGGCTGAGGGTTCAGCACTCTCTTAGAGGTTGTGGTGAGAAACTACAGCATGGGAGCGCATCCATAGAGTTTCGGGTGCAGATGTTATCCTGAAAATAACCCAACATCCCGCCAGGTACGCCTGTGTTGAAGTTTTAAATGATGCCCGTAAGAAGCTTGGCTTAGTTTTGTAGGCGGCAAGGATAGCTACTACCAAGAGCATACCGTACACATGTTGGCGATAGTTTATGAGCAGCTTAGGATTTCAGAGTGTCAGAAACAATGCGACGGACATGGTACAAGTAAACCTAAAACTAATAGCATGTTGAGACAGAAAGCTCTGCCGGCAGGGCCTCCTCTGTCGCCGGGGTATAGGGTGGAGGCTTTAAGTGTTGAGGGCCAGGTGTTTAGGGTTAAAGGGCTTATACAATAATGATTGCTGATGACCTTTCGTAGTATGTACCTAGACCCCCTAAAGTCCTAAAGGATCCCAACCATGATCCGAGTATTAGGGAAGCATTGTGAGGTTCCCTAACCCAAAACCTCAACCCTGAACCTTGGGTACTGCCCCCCACTCACAGCTAGGTAATATTTAATGTGTGTGTGAATATATATACAGTCCTTAGTATGGCCCCTAATATAGACTGTTACAGGGTGGGGTCCCTGAACCCTAAACTGTAGATATAGACAACAAGATATCCTAGAGTTGTTTGGTTTAGGGTTTATAGGATTGATATAGTATTCCGATTGTACATGTTTCATAACAAGACAGCATACCTACATAGCAGGGCTTCATGTTACGCTTCGCAGAGGGTAGACCCGCCTTGTAGCCCCCAGTCACTACGGTTAAGGTTTAGGGTTTCGGGTTGAGGGTTTGGAGTTCAGGAGGCACTGCAGCTTACACAGACACCGACATCCCAAATCCTGCACCATCCTACACCCTAAGCCCTCAACCCTGCACCACGTGGCTACAGAGCGGCGCACAACAGAAGCCTAAATGATTCCTACGAGTGTGGTCTAGTCCTTGCAGACTAGTGGTATGGGGTATCTCAGATAGATTTCAAAATGATATTGGTAACTACTTAGGTCCCTATAAACCAGTTCATGGCGTTTTCATTTTTTCCATTTGGTTCTCCATTATTGAGGGGCAATGGTATTGGTAATCATTTACCTACGCCTTCTACCCAATCCGAAACCCGAAACCCTAAACTCTACATCGCCCGGCGCAGGGATGTCCAAGTTCTCTCCACACCCAGAACTATCTCGTGACCTGGCTGCATGCGGAGTTCGCCCATGGAATCCCCCAAAGGGGCTCAGATTAGGGTTTGGGGTTTTGGGGGTATAGGGTATAGTTTTTAAGGTTTAGGGTTTTGGGGTTTAGGGTTTCGGGGTTTGGGGTCTAGGAGCTAGGGTTCGGGTGGCCGATACCTGGACCCCCAAAGTATGTAGAACAATTGCCTTTTTGATTAGTTTCTATGCGCTCGGGCCATTGTCTTTCCTGACTGTTAAGGTCCAGCTAAACATGAAAGCAATCCTAACAGTGCCTGTAGGGGCCTCCCAAGCAATGTTTCATTTTTGACTATTATAATCCTAGTAACAACCCTAAACCCTAAACCCTATATAATTCTTACTGTGTTCTGAGGCCGGTAGAGGTGCGCTCTGTGGAGTCCCATGAGGGTGGGTTGTTGGGGTTTGCAGCTGCGGATTAGGGTGCAGATTGCAGGCTCGGAATGCAGGGTCGTCGTCTGAACTCCTTAAAAGGGGATATATATGGGGTTTAGGGATTAGGGTTCAGGGTTTAAACTCCTTAAAGGGGGTTATATAGGAGAGTATTTACAGAGGCTTGCTAAGGGGGATACTAGGAGCTAAGACTATGGCTTAAAAGTTTCGGCATTCTTGTAGGGGCTTCTGCCCTCAGTGGCGTTTAGGGTTTAGGGTTATTAAACCCTAAAACCTAAAACCTAAAACCCTAAACCCTAAAAACCGCCCCTACGGGGTCGAGGTTGCGACTTGTAAGTTTCTCAGAAATACTCCTCTAGCATGCTACAGGGGATCCCCGCGTTTTTTGGTCAATCTCCATATGTCCCTAGGGTCCAGACCCCCCCTGGGCTTGCAGAAAACATCAACTTCTTGGCAGCTGTGCTTCCATTTTGGGGTGCTAAGTAAGCTCCTATCCCAAGCTAGGAGACAAGAGGTTAGGTTGGCTGTGCTTGTGGGTTTAGGGTTTGGGGGCTAGGGCTTGGGGTGTGGGGTTTAGGTTTTGGGGTTTGGGGTTTAGGATTAAAGCCCAGGCCTCTAGTATGGGCGCCTAATCCGTGGGTCCTTGTATACAGGGCATGTGCCCTTTGTACAAGATGTATGTAAGCATCCCTAGAAATAAAGTTAAGGGTTAAGGCCCATATTGCCAGCCTTAGAGTCTAAACCCTAAACCCGAAGCCCTAAACCCTAAACCCTTAAACCCTAAACCCTTAAACCCTAAACCCTAAACCCTAAATCCTAAACCCAAAGCCCTAAACCCCAAACTAAACCCAAAGCCCTAAACCCCAAATACCCTAAACCCTAAACCGCATGGACTAGACACCTAACCTGTTCTGGAAAGCCGGAAGCTTGCAGATCGATGCCGCCATCCACAACAGGGAACCCTCCCACATAGACCAGGCTTGCTTTATCTTAAAAATCCTTCCTTTCTTTTGAAATGAGTTGTATTGCGGCTTGCTTAGGGGAACCCTAAGACCTAAACCCTAAAAACCCTGAACGCTAGACGTTAAACCCTAAACGCTAAACCCCAACCCTGAAGCCTGAAAATCTGGCATCGGCAGGCCTTGGCACTGTCACTCTGCCACGCTTTAGGAATTTTCACGCCGAGGTTAGGGACCGGTATTGGGTTTCGGATGTGGCGTTTAGGGTTTGGGGTTTAGGGATCGTGTTTTAGGGTTTAGGGCTTAGGGTTTAGGGTTTAGCGTGTGGGGATTAGGGTTTAGGGCTTGCATTATTTACTATGGACCCATATTGTGGTAATTTAACAAGGAAACTCCACTATTTACGATATACGGTTGTGGTAACTTGGCTTCAGTTCCTTGACAACAATCCAGTTTACCAAGATCAGGGCCTCGTCGTATGACGTTCAGCGCAGAGCCGCAGCAAGCCTGCGCGGCTTAGGGTTATTTAGGGTTGTTTTAGGGGTTATATAGGGATGATGGAAAAGAATAGGGAAACTACTGTTTAGGGTTTAGGGTTCACTGACCGCCCTAGGTTCTGCGAGAGACCAGCGCTTCGAGGGGGGGGAGGGGTTTCACGCACGCATTTGAAGGTGCTAAAACTATGGGTTTTCCCACATTCCATCCTCTGCAACAACAGTATTCGACCATGTAACCCTCTTCTTCCGCGCGGCATTTTGTTCGAGAAATCCGTAAAGACTCGAAGGCCCTTGCTCTAGATGTCTTCCAGGGAAGGACAAGAATGCATTGTCAATTGCAGTACTTTCTACACTTCCATCACTTGATCTGCCTACTTACCTCATTTTGCTCCGGAGAACCTCAGCCGGAGAGCGTTAGGTTTTAGGGTCTTGATCCTGATGCTTTTTGCCACTAGGAGAGCAATCTGGATGCTAGAGACCTCCTGAACAAGTGGTTTTGTTTAAAGAAGAATGAGTGTCAATGTGTTCGTCTTTGTTCTTGTTTCTGCTCATCCGCCGTCCGAACTGAAACTTAAACTAGTACTCCCCGCCGCACTTAGGGCTTCGGGCTGAGGATAGGGAATGAAGGAGCAGGAGCAGTGATTCGTGCCCACTTTTTTTTTTGCGCCTCTTGTTGCAGCCTACTTCCAACCTTGAAGCCCAGACCTTAAACCCTGAACCGTGAACCTTGAACCCTAAACTTAAGGGTATGCCAGGCATGTCAATCGCGACGCCGGAGACTGGAAGCAGACGGAGGAAAACCCCGGCGCTGAGTAAGGAACCTGGTTGGCTCTTCTGGATTCGCCTGAACTTTACTGGGGTTATAGGGGATAAAGAAGGTTCAGGGATATCATCCCATGAACGGACATGAACCTCAAGGTACGCAATTAGAATCGCGTTCTGTGTGGCTGGTTTCAGTGTCGGGCCTAGGGATAAGGCCTTATTACCTGGTGTCTATGGCTTAGGGATTAGGATTTAGGATTGGGGATCGAGGGATGCGATCACATGCCCACAAGGGCCCGAAGCCCAAAATGCATGGAGAAAACATAGCCAGTGTGTTACAAGCAAGAACCTCACCCCAAACCCCAAGCCCAAGACTCAAATAACTAAAGGCATCGTTTCGCGATCCTTGAAAATATTAGTGGAAACGGGGCCTCAACTTCCTTGCGGGAGTTTATCCCAGAAAACTCGCCATGAATGCTATACATGTCCACGAGGCGCTGGTCCTTTTCATGCAAAGTATACTATGGCCCAGCCGGCAGGGAATGGGGGAATGGAATCCTGTAGCAGCCCCTCAATAGTCTGGGTTGCTGTTAAGGGATTTAAATTAAGTTACCATAATGGGTATATATATAGTAAATAATAGGGTTTTCCCCAATATAGTAACTTAATTTAAGTTCCTTAACAGCAACCCAGTAGTTGTCACTTGTTTCCATCTTCTCTTCCATTCCTTCATGTTACTGTTGAGCAGTAAGGTGTAGGGATCCTTCACTAAACCTTGAACCCTAACCCCTAAACCCCTAGATCCTTCAATCCCTAAACCTCTGAACCCAAAACCCCTAAACCTTTAAACCCGAAACCTCTAAACCCCTAAACCCCTAAACCCTAACTTCCCTAAAACCTCAGACCTAGAGCCCGTCATCCAAACCTGAAGCCCCAAAGCAAGGTCCCGAGGGCCAGGGGGACTCCGAAATGGTTCTGCCCTCAGCATTTCCTACAGTTTAGGGTTTAGGGT
This sequence comes from Symbiodinium pilosum, assembly GCA_905231905.1. Lineage (NCBI taxonomy): Eukaryota > Dinophyceae > Suessiales > Symbiodiniaceae > Symbiodinium > Symbiodinium pilosum. The sequence goes on along the minus strand of CAJNIZ010046801.1, from coordinate 22,627 downwards.
TTGGGGCAAAGCTTCAGCGTGTCAGTGCCTAAACCTTAAGCCCTAATTGAGTTTAGGTTCGGGTTCGGGATCTCAGGTTTAGGATTTAGGATATAATTGGATGTAAGATAGGGGTTTGAATCTGGGATTTATCGTTTGGTGAGCCCTCTTTCGATGCTTGCGGCTACTACCTGCTGACACCTGTTTAGAGTTAAGGGTTTAGGGAAGGTGGCACCACAAAACCAAGTGGATGTACGTAGTGTCTAAGTTGAGTGCTATGGGCGTCCAGCTATTCTCGGTTTGTTAGTATTACTCCGGCTGTTCTTCATTGTTGCTAGCCCTGTAGATGGCTATACATACTATCAATGTAACTGCGACATTCCCTCCCCTTCTTGAATCCTTAAACCCTCAACTCTAAACCCTAAGCCCTGAACCCTAAACCCGAGTTATGTCCTCAACCGCCTCAACCCCTAAACCTGGAGCCCTAAGCCCTAAACCTAAACCGCAAACCATATTCTTGGGCAGTTTGTTCCTGGGGAGTAGGGGGGCTTCAAGAGCTTTCGGCTTGGTACTTTTTAACGCATGACGAGATCCCCCGGGTTCGGGCTTAGTATCTAGGGCTCTTCCGGTTTAAGATGTAAGGTTTGTAGAAACTGTATACGGTTTGTGTCCGGGGTTTTGAGCGACTGTTGAGCCCCTCTTTTTGGCCTTGGCCCTGATCCCTTTTCCCAAAACCCTCAACAGAGCATGGGTTTCAGATTGAAGCCCTTACTGTAAGGGCTTAAGGGTTTAGGGTTTAGGGCTTAGGGTTTAGGGTTACACCCTAAACCTTACACCCGCGACCTTAAACCCCAAACGTTAAGCCCTAAACCCTAAGCCCAAATTGTGAATACCAGGTCAAGACACACCCCTTGCATTCGTGCAGGCACAAACGTCCGAAGAGTTCTTTAGAAAAAGAACTGGCATCACGAAGACCCAAACCGTAAGTCCCAAAGCCTGCAACTCGGAACCCCAACAAGCCTAAACGTCTAAACCTGATAATCCCTAAGCCCCCAACCCCCCTGAACCCCTTGGTAACTTATGCTCTACCCCCAAACCCTGGACCCTAAACCCTAAACCCTAGACCCTAGACCGTAAACCCAAAGCCCAAACCCCTTCGAAGCCTGTCTCGGCTGAGGAGCTTGCACTGGAGCTGGTGAACCATGTTAGGCCAGGAGCTTGTTGCTGTTTATTATTTAGGGTTTGGGGATTAGGGTTTAGGATTTAAGCTTGAGGTCTAGGTCTTAGTGTTTAGGATTTCGGGTTTAGGATGTAGGGTTTAAGGTTTAGGACTTAAGGTTTGGGGTGGGTGATGATTTTGAATTTAGGCTTACGGTTCTGGGGGTTTGAGGATTTAGGAGGTGCTGAAGTCGGTGTCGTCAAGTGTATCCCCCTGACGCACCAGCAAGGAAAACTAAGGGTCAGTGTTCAGGGTTCAGGCTCTAGAACTTAGGGTGTACCCATTTTTGCGGTCACAGGGCATGTTCAGGTGTAAGGGGGAGGGGGTAGTATATTTTACCCCACTCGATTCGCCACATAGATGCACCTAGACCCCTTGCCTAAACCCTAAACCCTTAACCCTGAACCCCCCTATGGCAGTAGTGCAAATCCTAGTAGCAAGTTTCCACTGGGCCAGAGACACCTTCGCGAAGGCCCATACCAACTACTCAAAACTCTGTGCGCCGAAAGCCATAAACTCTAAGCCCTAAACCCTAAGCCGTCAGGGGACCCCCGTGTGTGTATGTAGAACATTCGGCTCAATTCCGTTCCCTCGGAGCCCTACCGGACGACAGCTCCCACTTCAAAATGCTAAGTGCACATGAGCTATACTCTAAACTCCTGAGAGGGGGTTATATGGGGATTATATAGGGGAGTATATTAGGGGTTATTAAGGGCGTGCCCACATGTCCTAACGCCAACTTCTCAACCCTCGGGCCTGGTTTAGGGTTCAGGCAGTTCTCACAATTGCGGACCCCAAACCCCAAACCCTAGACCCCACACTTCAACTGTCTTTACAATGATAGGAAGCCGGAAATTTTAGGGTTTATAGTCTCCCCCAAGTAGATAGAATATGGAATTGATCCATATTATGATAAGAACCCCATATACCCCATATTCCATCTACTAAGGGGGACTATAGGGTTTAGGGGCCCCTCTCAGGTTTCAGATTAGTAGTGTGAGGTTGAGTCTTTATGTCAAGGCCCTTGAATGCAACTCATGGGAGTTCCTGACTGCCAAATCCAGGAGCTAGAGCTCTGCTCGCAACTCCCTAATCTCGTGGGTTCCCCTACTACCCCCCTCTATACTACCCCCCTAGGGTCCCCCCTTAATTAAGGCTATTTATGGGTAATTCGGCTTAATTGAGAGGGAACTTACGGGGGGGTCGTGCAGAGGGGGGAGTAAGGAAACCCATGATAGCTCCAGTCACCCGACCCAAGGGCTCCTATGTGGTTCCTTTTTGGGTCTGCTATGTTTTTTTTGGTAAGGGACTGTAATGTACTACCCAATAAGGAACTACATAGGAGGGTCTGGGTACGTCCTGAAGCCTAAATGGGCAGCTTCCCCGCCCCCAGAACCTGAAGCATACCCTAAACCCTAAACCCCTAAACCCTAAACCCTTAAACCCTTAAACCCTAAACCCTAAACCCCTAAACCCCTAAACCCTAACCCCTAAACTCTAAACCCTAAACCCCAGCCAGACGAGGCCTGAGGTCGCTGAGCGCCTGTTGATGAGGCCGTAGAAAGATGGAGGGTCAGGGTTTAGCTTTTTAGGGTCCAGGGTTTAGGGTTTAGGGTTTAGGGTTTAGGGTTATGGATGGTCAGGGTTTAGCTTTTTAGGGTCTAGGGTTTACGGTTTAGGTTGGGTCATTCCCCCTCCCACTAACTGTCCTTAAAGGGGCCTTATTAAGGGGGTTCTTATAACTCCTATAACCCATTGTGGTAACAGTTACTGTAAGGGGGAATGACCCAAGGTTTAGGGTTTAAGGTTTAGCTTTTTAGGGTCCAGGGCCAAAGCGTGGTACACTGTAAGAAAGACCCAACATATGAGCAGGGGAATTCTTTCGTAGTCTCTTCAGGAATTATTGTTAATTCCTGTTATGGTATAACCCTAAGGAGTTACTAGCATTATTACAGGTCTTAGGAGACTACAGTCCTAAGGTCCCTGATATTTTTTGGAGAGGCCGGTAGCGTTTCGGCTAGGGTTTAGGGTTTGGGGTTTAGGGTTTCGAAACATGCCCACCTAGATGACCCTCAGGGTACTCTGAAGAATGAAGTATCTAGATTCTTCATCTGAGTTCCTAAAAGCTCTTTCCTTAAAGTTATAATCCCCTGAAGTAGATAGAATATAGCTTTGGAAATTGTAGCAAGATCCCCATATACCCCATATTCTATCTACGTAAGAGGGGCTATATCTAGAGCTTCCACTGGATACTGCCCAAAGCTCCCTTTATTAGCTATATGCTGGCGTCTGCAGAAACGTGCCAACTGTTGAGAGCTCCCTCCTTTGTCAGTTTGCATTGAGGCATTTGGGGCTAGGGCCAACAAGTCTATTGAGACAGTGTTCCCTAAACCCGCTTAGGGTTCAGGGCTTAGGTGACATATCCCTGACGACGTGGCTTCATGAGAAAGAACCCAAGAACCCTAGTCTCAGCATATTCAGGTCCGTACCCTGAAGCCCTAAACCCTCGACCCTAAACCCTAATCCCTAAAACGCTAAACCCTACAACCCTAAACCCTGAACCCTAAAACACTAAGGCCGACATCTTGGCCCCCAAGGCCCCAAGGCTCTAAACCCCGAAGCAGCTTGAAATCATCGAGGCCCTCAACCCCCAACCCTGCGAATCCTTGAAATTCCAAACCCCAAGAAACCCTAAACTCCAAACCCTAACTAACGCTAAAGCCTGAACCCTAAATCTTAAACCCTAAACCCTACATCCTAAACTCCGAAACCCTAACTCTCTAAGTCCCAATCCGCCCTTTGCGGTCGTAGCAGGTTGAGGGCTGCAGAAACAGCCAGGCGATTGGCCGAGGTGGCACATGATTTAAGGGCTTAGGGTTTAAGCTTTAGGGCTTAGGATGTAGGATTTAGGGTTTAGGATGCACGGCTTGGATTTACGGTTTAACAGCGCAGGTTCAGGGTTTACGGTTTATGGTTCAGGGTCTGCATGGAGGTGCCTGGATGAATAGGGTTTAGGGCCTCAGGGTTCAGGGTTTAGGGCCATGTATTTTTAGGCGTTGCAAAACCATTTACCGGCTCCTCAAGCCCACTAATGTGGACATGACTGGGCTATAGGCCGTAGGTACAGTTATAAGTGGATCATAACTGCAGGGTTTTCGGTTCAGGGTTTGGTTTAGGGTTTAGGCTTAGGGGTTCAAGGTTTACGGTTTAGGGCTTGGGAATGTAATGAAGGGTGTTAGGATTAAGGGCCGTTTAGAGCTTGCGGCTTCATTCTTTAGAGTCTAGGGTTTAGGGTTTAGGGTTTAGGGTTTTTAGAGTCTAGGTTCATTCAGGGCTGCCGGGTTACCTAGACCAATTTCAGATTCTTTTAGCAAGGCAAAGATAGCAAGGTGTTGTCAGCAAATCCCTGTTTCATGATTGCAGTGGTTACTTGTGGGGTTAGGGATCAGGGGTTTGCGGGGGTAGTCATTTAGGGATCGAGGGTGTAGGGTCTAGGTTTCAGATGTCAAAACCCATGAAAGCCGCGGTTCGGTTCGG
>CAJNIZ010046801.1:4824-15475 GCA_905231905.1 Symbiodinium pilosum | reverse complement strand
TTTAGGATTTAGGGTTTAGGGTTCAGGGTTTAGGGTTATAGTCCCCCTTAAGTAGATAGAATATGGCGTTGGGTATCTTATAATAAGATCCCCATATACCCCATATTCTATCTACTTAAGGGAGACTATATAGCGAGCATGATTACAGGAAGGCATTCCCCTCTATTCCCAATTTTGGTCTAAATTGCATTCCCCAATGTGGTTGTTACCCTAAACCCTAAAGCCTAAGAACCCGTAAACCCTAAACACTTAAAAACCCTAACCCCTAAACCCATTCTTTCCATGGCTCGCCGAACCTTCAAATCTCAAGCCTCAAGCTGCTGGCCTCTCCACGGCCTTTCCCTTTCAATAGGGTTCAGGGTTTAGGGTTTTGATGACCTTGCCCCCATGATTCAACACCCGCTAATCTCAAATACTACTCCTGTAGAGACCCAATTTTGGGGAAACATATTTGTTGTCAGGGGGTGGCCTGGGGTGGGGTCGGGTGCTGCATAGGTAAAGGGTGGTTCTATAAGGATCCATTCAAACCCTGAACCTTAAACCCTAAACCCTAAACCCTAAGCCCTAAGCCCTAAACCCTAAACCCTAAACCCTAAGCAAGCCTTGACTGCCAGCAACAGCAGGGCACGCAGCGGACGTGCGGACGCGCCGTCATCTTCAGAGTTTTCTGCCACTTGAGCACGTTAACGTTTTGGGGTTTAGGGTTCAGGGTTTTAGGGGTTAGGGTTTAGGTTTAGGGATTAGGGTTCAGGGTTTGGGGTTTTTCACGTCAAGGAGCTGAACACTGGATTTTTAGTGGTGATTCAAGAGCAGCCAGGTCTGTGTTTTGTAGGTTAGCAGGTTGACTATAGGCGCCCCCAAGCAGGGAAGACCCTGTAAGAGCTACAGGGTTCTCTTGTGATTAGCCCCTTGTGATCAAGTCGTGAAATCCAAGCACTACACCCTGAACCCTAGACCCTAGAGCCCTAAAGCCTAAGCCCCAAGTGTACAAGCCTATCGGCTGTCCGTCTTGAGAGTAGATGTGAATATAATTTGGAATTGCTATTACCGTGAACCCCTACATATCCCTATAAACCACCCTAGACCATAAACCTTAAACCGCGTGGCTCATCACAAGGAGCTAGGGTGTAAGTCGAATCTACTTTGCTATCCGCCCCTTAATATCAAAAATAAACTCAGGGGCCCAAAACAATCCGGAAAGGCACATTTTAAGGGCAAGACTTTCTTTGAAAGGGGCCACCTAACGATGAAAGGGGGGGCGGTGGGCCTGGATTTCTCAAATAGTTATCCAACTGATTAACTAATTGAGAAATTTCAGTTGATTAAATATTCAGTGGTTTTACAAGGATTTTAAAGGCAGCCCTATCGGATTCCTTCATTATTACATAATCCCCCCTAGTATTACATAAGTTTTCGGGGCACGGATTGTTCAATATTACGGGGGGAAGGGGGAGGGGCGGGGACCGTCGTGTAATATTAGGGGGAAGCGATGAATTATTGGGGGGTAGTCATTACCAAGACCCTCTTATTTGCAAAAGCAGTTGCCTGGGGTAGTGTGGATCAAATTGTTGTGGAGGACAGTCAGAGACCATTTGCTCAGCGCCTCGTCTAAACCCTAAACCCGAGCAGCTACCCTGCTGCTCTTTCTCACGATCATTTAACAGGCAACACAAATTGTACGTACTTGTCACGCACTCGTAGTTTTCTGCCGTACCTATGACTGTTAGTAGTTGGGGGGCAAGCCCTTGGGACTCTCGGCATTGGAAGCGCATAGCTGTCGTAAACAGCCCTACAAACCAGCAGTTTCCTAAATTTCTACTCAGCCCAGGTCGCCTTTCACACTTGTGCCTGTTCCTTGCTTTTCTGGTCCTCCTGGCTGCGCAGGCCCCGCAGTATGGGGAAGGGGATTAGGGCTTAGGGTTAAGGGTGTGGCATTCTGTGAAGGCATGCCCACCCCAAGTGCACCCGAAGACGCTTAAAGCGGCCAAACCAGAGAAAATCAATGGGAAGCTGGGTTCTATAGGGGTTACTAGGGATAGTTGCCAATGTTCTGGTCCTAGCTAGATTTTTTGTATAGTTCTGGTATAGGGTACCACAAGACCGCAAAATGATGTTAGTAATTTAGGCCTTGACAGCACCCCGATGATAGTTGGTAGGATCAACTTGTAAGGTTGAAAGTATGGGCCCTAGTAAGGGCGCTTAACCCTGGGATTCTTATATACCTACTATCTACCTTATATGTACCCTCAAAAGGCCATAGAATCCAACTAAAAGCCTGTCGGGCCCACATTCTGTATACCCCACATGTACTTTTAGGATTTCTGGACTTCCGCTACAAGGCCTGAGTGCTCGTATTAGTTTTGCCCTTAGACCTAGGCTTATACACGAGGTATCGTAAATTCCCGGTTTGGTACTTACGGTTCCGGGATAATAGTGACTATGAGGGATAATAAGGGATTATATTATGGTCCTCTTATATTCCTACTATACCACTATTTCATGGTAGGGGGGTCCTCCTAACATCTTCCAATCGAAAGCAGGTTGTTGGTTGTTGGCTTTGGCTTCGGAGATTGGGAGCCCAGCGCTTTGAGGGCTTTTTTGGGATTGGGGTTAAGGATAGTCCTGCGGAGTTTAGAGGCTCAGGGTTTGGCGTTTACGGTTTAAGGTTATGGGTTTGGGGTTTAGGGTTTAGGGCCTAGCGTGTGGTTATTTGATTGGTGCTCTAGCCCCACTTGTGATTACAGGGCAGTATATGGTAGTTTCGGAAAATAGGGAGACCCCTATATAAACCCCCCAAAAACCACGGTCCCGATTAGTGCCGGCCTCAAAATGGTATTACTAATTTAGGGAAAACCCCATATGAGTATCATGCGCATCTTAGAAAACTACTTAAGTCATCCCCCCATATACCCCCCAGTTTCCATTTCATTTTCCATGTTCTTTTCCATTTCATTCTCCATTAAAGGGGGATGATATAGCACCCTCAACCATGGTAAGAATTGGGGATACCCTAAACCCTAAACCGTGTTCTAACTTAGAATGCTAAGCAGTCTCGAAGCGAGGCCTTTCGCGGGGGACCAGCGTATTGTGGGTATTTCACTCCTTGCTGTTGCTGTCACCTAAACTGAAGGGCTAATAGAAATACATGCCTACCAGGGTCCTTATATTCTATTTTACTCCTACTATATTCTTGGGGTTTCCTGCTTGGGGTTCGCATTAGAACCTTTTTGTTAAGTTCCTTCAGCCTGAAACTCTAAACCCCATCTTTTAGGAATGACACCATGAAGCGGCTTGGTGGTCCAGGCCACATGGCCCGAAAGCTTAACCAACAAACAAGGGTTTAGGGCTTAGCGTTTTGGGGTTCAGAGTTTTGGGTTTAGAGCTTGGAGTGTTATGGTTTAGGGTTTAGGGTACTCAGTTTAGTTTAGGCTTCAGGGTTTAGGGCTTGTATCCCAACAATGGGGTACCTTGGGCAGTTCCTCCTCACGGTAACTGTCCGTAATCATCTTTTCCTCATTGCTAGGGGTTCAGATTGCCAAAGTAGGGCCCAAAGTAGGTATTCGTTGCAGACATGGATCCCTCTAAGAAGTGCAGCTGAGGGTTTGCCGAAGTAGCATTTGAACCTGAAGGACGGGAAATGGTTCCACAAGCCACTTATTATTCTCCTACGTAAAGTATAGGATATGGGAAAATGGAGAATTCCATATTCTATCTACATGGAGACTTTAAACTGTAAACTGTAAACCTTCCCTGTCCTCAAAGGGTTTGTGGTGGGACCCAACAGTCGGACCCAACTTAGATATCAATACGCGGTTCATATATGGCAGTTTCCTAAAACAGAGAGACCTCATCATGGACCCTAATAAACTGTACTTATTCCTTATTATAGGGACCCAAGCAGGTATCCCTAATTTTGGGAAACCCCCACATACTCCCTAAACCCTAAGCCCTAAACCCTAAACCCTAAACCCTAAATCCTAAACCCTAAACCCTAAACCCTAAACCGGAGGCTTACTTTGGCCTTTGCGCCCCGGCACCTTGCGATGAGCGTCACCTCGAGGCCTCGCGGGCTTTGTGCTATTTCGCCAGATGTTTAGGAATTTGGTTTAGGGTTTAGGGTTTAGGGTCTAGGATTTAGGGTTTAGGGTTTAGGGCAGATGTTTAGGGTCATTGTTAATACTTATAGCGGTATTGGGTTTAGGGAGTAGGGGCTTAGGGTTTAAGATTTTGTGGGGTGATACCGAGCTGTGTAAGGATGAGGAATCCCTCAAATCAAAAACCTGTAGACGTCAGTATTTGGATTCTGGCAATGTATGCTGGTCCCCGAGAAGGATCCGAATTGTTGAACATCTTGGGAGGTGGGTAGCTCTTCTATACTCCAGGTTCTGGTTCCCTTATGGTAGCTTCCTGGTTTATATGTTGTACAAGTGAAGCCCTAAACCCTCAAACAACAAGCTCCTAAACCCTAAAATGGTAACCCTATGGGGCTTAAGGAACAGAAGCCGTTACTATGATGTCGGCTCTTATCTGAGAACGACAATAACAACTTCTATGATCTCTTGCGGGAACTGTGACTGCAAGGGGCTGAACCTTATCAAGCTGCTTCATGAGAGCGCAGCTGTACCTGCGCCTCCTGGTTTGTGCTGTAGACTTACGGCCTGGGTCCAAGTCTAGAAATACTACGCATTTTTGGGCCTTGAGTTCCAAGCCCGCAACCCACAGACCATGATCCCAGGATTGTGCTGCACAAGCCTGGGCAAGGGTTTAGGGCTTAGGGTTTACGGCCCAGGATTTGGGGCTTAGGGTTTAGGGTTTAGGGCCTAGGGTTTCGGGCTAAACCACACCCTAAATCTGTAAAGCCCTTTTTGGAGAGTCGCCACCATAAGGCCTAAAGTGCATCAAGGTCCATACTTTCGGCTGCCCCCCAATTCATGCAGGGGGCCTAGATGGGTACCAATGTTGTAGCCTTAGGTTACTTGCGTAAGTATAGTGTAGGCTACCTCAAATATAGTTCAAAAAGACATCAAAATGGTATTGGTATTTATTGTGGCCCCTACAGTATCCCCCCTAAACCCTAAACCGCGGTATGACGTGAAGGTAGCTGCCACCTTTGCTTCATCAGCAACAGCCTTGCCGAAGCCCAAAGCGGCCATCGCCCACCAGGAAATCGCCTCAGACTCAGTCGAGGCTTTACTGTCTGGGGTTTCAAAGCTTGGGAGTTCCAGGGTCTAGGTCTTGCAGTTCAGAAAGTTAGGGTCTCGGTTTCTCGGTCTCAGGTGCAAAGTTTAGGGTGTAGGGGCGGCATTGACAGTATTGGAATAACAGGATTCGCAGTCGCAGCTTTAAGCAAGTTGATGTGTAGGGTCTGGGGTCAACGCCTTGCAATGTCAAGGTTTAATGGTTTGGGCTTTAAAGGTCAAGTTCAAACAGCAGAAGCAGCAGCTGCCGCTGTTGCTCCTCAATATGCAGCATGAATCACCAAAACACGTAGTTCGAAACAATACACTGCCGACACCCAAATCATAGACCCTAACAGCTAAAACTCGAAGCCTTCAATAAACAAAACTAATGCCGAGACACCCCTATCCGCAAACTCACATCCCTACGCCTACGATCAGGAAGACTTGAACTGCACACATCCCTAAACTCTCATCCTCAAATCTTAAGGAGATGCCTCAACGGCTCTTCAATGGAGTGGCATCTGAGGAGCTTGAGGCGGACTTGTGCGCTTTTCTTGATGTGGAGATTTGGAGTTTAGGGGTTAGGGTTGGGGGTTTAATAGGGTTTTGGGGCTAGAAATGCAAAGGGCCTACTGCGCCTTTGGGGTAGTCTAGGGTTGAGGGATTTGGGGGTCCAGGGTTTAGGGATGGAACCAGCCTTTTTGGGGAAGCGAGGGATAGGTAGGTGTCACAAAGGGATTGATGCCACTCCGATTCAGATTACATATGGTGGCATAGGATAGCATATAGGGGTTTCTTCTAAGAAGCGCCCATTCAGGGTTGTGGGTTGGGCAGGATTGGCGGTTTTCGGGTTTCTAGGGTTTGGGGTTTTGGGTGCGGGTTCAAGATTTGGGCGTTCAGGATTGATGTCTGGAATGAGCGTTTGCCTCAGACCGTGGCTATCCTCAGGGCCTCAGGGTTTTTCTGGAGTGCATGTGGAAATGTACGGCCTGCATGTCACCGTTTAGACGAGCGGTACCTGCGTCCTTTCTCGCAGCCTGGATCCCAGTCTGGAAAAACATACATTATTTTTGGCATTCAAGTTGATAAGTGCTTGCTACTTGGGGCTGGGACTCCTAGCGTAAGAGAACTAAACTCTACAACTCTAAGCTTGAGTACCAAGCCCAGAAGCCACACAGACCATGATCCCAAGACTGGGTTTGAGGCTTATAGGCTTATAGGGTTCAGGGCGAAACCCCTAAACCCCGAATCCCAAAACCCTTTTTTGAGAGTCCCCATCATAAGTCATAAGGCCTAAAGTGCATCAAGGTCCATACTCTCGGCGCCCCCCCTATGCAGCGGGCCTAAAGGGGTGCCCATGTTATAGCTTTAGGTTACTTGCGTGAGTATAGTATAGGCTACTTCAAATATACCTCACATAGACCTCAAAATGGTATTGGTACTTATTGTGGCCCCTACAGTATGACGTGAAGGTCGCTGCCACCTTTGCTTCATCAGCAACAGCCTTGCCGAAGCCCAAAGCGGCCATCGCCCACCAGGAAATCGCCTCAGACTCAGTCGAGGCTTTTCTGTCTGGGGTTTCGAAGCTTGGGAGTTCTAGGGTCTAGGTTTTAAAGTTCAGAAAGTTAGGGTGTAGGGTCTCGGTCTGGGATGTGAAGTTAAGGGTTTAGGGGCGGTATTTGAAAGTTTTGGCCCCTTAGGATTCAGAGTCACGGTTTTAAAGTTTAGCAAGCCAGGGTGTAGGGTCTGTGGTCGAAGCTTGGCAATTTCAAGGTTCAAGGTTGGTGGTTTAAAGGTCAAGTTCAACGAGCAGCAGCAGCAGCAGCTGCTGCTGCTGCTGCTATTGCTGCTACTACAAAAAGAATGCGAGTAGCCGCCGCAGTATGAAAAATGAATCATGAACACATTTAGTTCCAAGCAATACACCGCCGACCCCCAATTCATAAACCCTAACAGCTAAAACTCGCAGCCTTGGATAAACAAAACTAATGCCGAGACACCCCTATCCCCAAACCTGAATCCTCAAGCCTACGCTCAAGAATACTTGACCTTGACACATCCCTAAACTCTCAACCTCAAATCTTAAGGAGATGCCTCAACTGCTCTTCAATGGAGTGGCATCTGAGGAGCTTGAGGCGGACTTGTGCCTTTTTTTTGATGCGGAGATTCGGAGTTTAAGGGTTAGGGTTGGGGGCATGGTAGGGTTTGGGGGCTAGAAATGAAAAAGGCCTACTGCGCCTTTGGGGTAGTCTAGGGTTGAGGGATTTGGGGGTCCAGGGTTTAGGGATGGAACCAGCCTTTTTGGGGAAGCGAGGGATAGGTAGGTGTCACAAAGGGATTGATGCCACTCCGATTCAGATTACATATGGTGGCATAGGATAGCATATAGGGGTTTCTTCTAAGAAGCGCCCATTCAGGGATGTGGGTTGGGCAGGATTGGCGGTTTTCGGGTTTCTAGGGTTTGGGGTTTTGGGTGCGGGTTCAAGATTTGGGCGTTCAGGATGGATGTCTGGAATGAGCGTTTGCCTCAGACCGTGGCTATCCTCAGGGCCTTAGGGTTTTTTCTGGAGTGCATGTGGAAATGTACGGCCTGCATGTCACCGTTTAGATGAGCGGTACCTGCGTCCTTTCTCGCAGCCTGGATCCAAGTCTGGAAAAACATACATATTTCTTGGCATTCAAGTTTATAAGTGCTTGCTAGTTGGGGCTGGGACTCCTAGGGTAAGAGAACTAAACTCTGCGACTCCAAGCTTGAGTTCCAAGCCCAGAAGCCACACAGACTATGATCCCAAGACTGGGTTTGAAAGGTGCATCAAGGTCCTACCTTCGGCGCCCCCCCCATTCATGCAGGGGGCCTACATGGGTACTAATGTTGTCGCTTTAGGTTGCTTTCGTAAGTGTAGTGTAGGCTACCTCAAATATAGCTCAAAAGACGTCAACGTGGTATTGGTATTTATTGTGGCCCCTAAAACCCTTAAAGCCCTTCTGCGAGTCCCCATCATAAGGCTCAAAGTATTGTAGAGGTTACCTCAAATATTGGTACTTATTGTGGCCCCTACAGTATGACGTGAAGGTCGCTGCCACCTTTGCTTCATCAGCAACAGCCTTCCCGAAGCCCAAGGCGGCCATCGCCCACCAGGAAATCGCCTCAGACTCAGTCGAGGCTTTTCTGTCTGGGGTTTCGAAGCCTGGGCGGTTTAGGGTCTGGGTTTGAAAGTTAAAAAAAAAGTCAGGGTGTAGGGTCTCGTTCTGGGATGTAAAGCTAAGGGTTTAGGGGCGCCGTTGAAAGTTTTGGCCCCTTGGGATGCAGATTCACGATTCTAAAGTTTAGCAAGCCAGGGTGTAGGGTTTGGGGTCGAAGCTTGGCAATTTCAAGGTTCAAGGTTGGTGGTTTAAAGGTCAAGTTCAACGAGCAGCAGCAGCTGCTATTGCTGCTGCCATTTTTGCTATTGCTGCTATTGCTGCTGCTCCTGTTGCTGTTACAAAAAGAAGGTGAATAGCCGCCGCAATATGAAGCATGTACCATCAAAACATTTACTTCCAAGCAATACACCCAAATCGTAAACCCTCACAGCTAAAACTGGAAGCCTTCAATAAACAAAACTAATGCCGAGACACCCCTGTCCCCAAACCTGAATCCTCAAGCCTACGCTTAAGAATACTTGACCTTGACACATCCCTAAACTCTCAACCTCAAATCTTAAGGAGATGCCTCAACTGCTCTTCAATGGAGTGGCATCTGAGNNGGGGTAGTCTAGGGTTGAGGGATTTTCAGGTCCAGGGTTTTTTGGGCGAGCGAGGGATAGACAGGTGTCCCAAAACTAATGCCCCTCCAACTCAGATCCTAGACCCTTTCGTATGGGTTTGACCGCAGACGATTTTGGATGATTTCGGCTGGGAGTGGACTCGAAGCTCCAGGTCTAGGGCTTAGGGCGTCTCAGTGATCGATGTTTTTTAGAAAGTTGTTTTTGACTCTGATCGGCCTCCAGTCTTCTTGTTTGTTTTTGCACCTGGTTATATGGGGGTTGTATTGGGGTTATATCAGGATAATGGAAAATAAAATGGGAACTACTATTTAGGGTTCAGGGTTTTAGAGGTTTGGGGTTGGGGCATTGAGCCTTGGCTGGAGGCCTTTCTAGACCAGGCAGGTGCAAGGTTCGGCCTTGGTTTGGTAGTCTACTTCAGAAAATTTTGGACCTGTCTAGACCAGGCGCGTGCAATGTCTGGCTCCCCAACCCCAAACCTCTAAAAACCTAAACCCTAAATAGTAGTTTCCATTTTATTTTCCATTATCCCAATATAACCCCCATATAACCTAGTTTTCTTCAGAGCCTCCAACCCGGAACAGTTGGACCTCCTGGAAGGTTTGGGGCCGGGCTCACTGAGTTTAGGGTTTACCACCATGGGCGTTTAGGGTTTAGGATTTCGGGTTTAGGGTTTAGGGTTATTATTATGAGAACCTAAAATTCCCCATTAGGACCCTATTAAGGGTAGATTAAAGCACCCTTAAGGTCTAATAGCCCACATTGGTAGGAGGGCACTGTCAAACCAGGGCCGCCACCGCAAGGCACCAAATCTCTAGCTCTGCTTAGGAAGGATGTTTGATACTGAGCCCGACATGCCGGCATGGTGGATAGGAGCGACTACCTCGTTATGTTTGAGTGTTGAAACATTTCTACATGGGTTGTACAAACAATGTTTGCCGGCGCATCTGCACGAATACGATTCGAGGCAGGCAAAGGGCATGCAAGTGTCAAAAAGCAACGAGCGCAAAGCCTGAGCCACTCATGCCCATACGAAGAGCACGTGAATCATGGAAAGCAATGTGGCAGCATCTTGGAAGGACAAGAGGCGCTGCGACGTGCTGACTCGAGCTGCGAACACGCTTGATTTGAATCGTGATCACTACGAACACTGTTTTGTTGCTGACAGGCTCGCGTTCACGTCCTCGTGGGTAGCAAAAAGGAATGCTGAGCCCAACTAGCCAGAGAGCGATGTCGACACGACGCTTTCTCCACACTGCGCTATTCAAGGAATGGCGTGTGCAAAGAAATTTGCAACCGAATTGCAGTGAAAGGCCATCGTCAGGGAAGAACAAGGCCCTGACTTAATCCGCTGCCCCATCCCCCGACAAAATCACATAGTTCTTCCAAATCTTGTATATGAGAGTAAATATGGCAAACATTCATTCCTAGACCCTCCTCCTACCCTCTATTAGGGCTTAAGTACCCACGATTAGGCACCATATATCCCCAATTAAGGGTACAAGGAGGGTCCTGGTTGTTAGGGCCGTGAAGGTTGCATTAGCCGGAGAAAGGGGAGTAGTCGCGAGAATCCTGGGCCGGCAGACAAAGACAAAAAACTGAAGCAACAAAACTTGCCCTAAGGGTCCAAGGACCCAAATCATAGGGTTTTAGGGCCCAAATACCATTGATATTATAGTCTTTGGGCCCTAAAACCCTATTATTTGG
>CAJNIZ010046800.1:22715-38815 GCA_905231905.1 Symbiodinium pilosum | reverse complement strand
CCCCCCCACCCCCCCCACGTTTTGGGGCCGCCCCGCAAGGTCGGCGGATGGGCCAATAAATGTACAGTAGGTATGATTTGTATACTTGGATCCCTTCATAGCCCCTTTTATATCCACAGTTTCCATTTATTTTTCCATGTTCTTTTCCATTTGATTCTCCATTGTTGGGAATAAAGTTGTATACTTCTCTAAACCCGAAACCATTGGGGTAACTCTAAACCCCCTAAACCCTTGGTAATATTTGTATACTTGCATCCCTGGGGCTAGTTCGAGTGCATTCGGGGCGGCGGCTTCTATGTCGAAGGCTCGTTCGGGGATGTCTTACAATCATGGGTACACCGCTTGGGATGAGGCCGGTGCTGTACCTTGGGGGGTGCTCTACTTTGCCTAAACTTTAACTTCCATGTGGGTTGTTCTCAAAATTATGGGCCCTTTTTGGTTATAGATTATATTGCAGCACCTAACATTAAGCTTCATTATTAAGGGCACCAACATGGGACCCTAATTTTGGGAACTACCCATGTGGCCCCACCTCCTTGAACATTCAGCGGCTTGGCTTGCCTAAACATGCAAGTCATGCGTGCAGTATATAGTGAATATAGTGTCTATAGGAGTGCCCCCTGTTCTTTGAAACACGCATGTGGGGAGAAGAAGGAAATCTGTGTATGTAGAGCAGTGACGGCTTTAGCTCAATCTGTTGGGGTCGTGCAAAAGTTGTGAGCAACTCCTGTTTGCAACACAGCTTTGCAACTGATGTCATTGTTTTGCACAGTGCACATCCCTGAAAGGGTGGACCTATCACGGAGCAAATCTAGAGAACAGTGCAATCCAAAGGATAAAGTGGTGCCGCACTCAGCCCTGCAAGTAAGCGAAGGGGCCTATTGCACAAGTTTCAAGCACGGCCTGCTAGCAACCAGCAAGTAAGTTGGTGGTGCTGCTACTGGTTAAGGATGGGATGGTCAGGGGGTGCGCTTCTCGTAGAGCATGTACACCACTTGATGAAGGAATGCCCCAACTACACATTCAAGCTTCAGCCTTCAGTCGTTTCTCTGCCGCGCTACAGGTGTCATCACGCTTGTTGTACCTCTTTCAATCTTGGCTGCCCTTCTTGAAAAAGTGTTGCGGAAGCGGCAGAAAGCTGAAAAGAACAGGCGTCCTCCATAAGCTGCCCATGGTTCTGAGGCGTCTTGGGAGTGATTGGTACAGGCGTTAGGGTTAATCCTAAGCCCTAAACCCTAAAAGGGTATGTCCCGAATTTGTTAGGCCGAAACACAGTAAATGGACCTTCAAACGTTGGAGTGAAGATCTTGCAGCTTGTTAAAGAGGATCGTAAGATTACCACGGGTTCAGCATTACCTGGCACTGGGTAACCAAACAATCGGAAATGAAGTGGTTGTTCTCAACAGGAAGTGGGTAATTAAGGACCCCAATCTACATACCGTGGTTTTTGGGGAGCAGCCATTTCATTCTTGGATATCTGGCTACCCAGGTAGGAAATCAGGCGAATTTTCCCTGTATGATCATGCATGTGCGAAAAGCCGAGTAGTGCTCAATAAGTCCATTCTGGATCCTGATGTGTAGGATTTAAGGTTTTGTGGTCAAGGGTGTAGGGCCATGCAAATTGTCTCATGATGTTTTTGTTGTCTTCATTCTCTATCAACCTCCGGAATTCGAAGCTCCCATGAGCAAAAATCAGACCGTAACCCCTGGAACAAGGACCTATGAGTACTGTGTGACTCTTACCATGTCCTCATTCTAGGTATTGGGTTGCTAAAGCCTTCTTGTCACCAAGGCCAAAAGCAGAAAAGGACAAGCCTGAACTGAATCCGTACAACTACGACGCGCAACAGCCACTCTCAGGCAAAGCCCTAAGATCGTCTACTCAGCCATGGCGCGGCCCCGATATGCAAGAGTAGGGTTTTAAGGTCCAGGCTGTTCTCCCTAAACCCTAAACCTTAAGGGTTTCGAGGCCCTGCCTGTTCCCTAAGGAGCTCGAATGAGAATTCATGACCTGGGGATGTGTCAAGATTGCTGCTTTTTTCTGGAGATGAACGAAGCATGGGAGTTTTCCCAGCAGACCTTCGCGTAATCCCCAGTGGGGCCCACATACTCTCTTTCTAGGCCCTTTATGCCAAACTTTACGCCCAACTTTGGAGGTTGGTATTGCAGGTGCTGAGCAGCTTCTGAGTTCCACACAGCCGGCTGGCTGCCATTTTCTTTATCTTTGTGGGTTCGGAGGTGTTTGCATATGCGTTCGGGAACTCCAACATTGAAAGCTACTAAAAGTTACCTGTGCCCCAACCTCTAAGTCTGGAAGCCCTACACCCTGTCACAGACCTCACACCATGAACCTTCAGCCCTATAAGGCGCGCACAAACCCTTACGTCAAATGCACAAAGGACAGACCCTCTACGAAGCCCCTGGGTGCCCTTCTTCCTTCCTTTTTAGGGAGTGCGTCGCAGAGTGGGGTATAATTACCTTAAACCCTGAACCCTAAACCGTCAACCGTGCTCCCTAGACCTAAGCCGCGCCAAGTTGGAATCCATACTTGTTGGAGGCTCCGGAAGACCGAGCTGACCAAGCACGTTCCTGCGCCAAAAGTTGATAGGGCTCACCCCACCCTAAACCCTCAGCCTGAGCCCTAAACCCTTAAACTCCTGGAAGAGGCCACGCCGCACTCCCCCATCATCACCTTCTCCCCTTTGCCCGATGCCGCGCCCATTCCGCGAGAGACGATGCTGCAGGTGGGGATTGGACTTCTACGGAGTTGCTGTTAAGGAGCTTAAAGTAAGTTACCCTGAGATGGGTATACGGTAAAAAATGAATTATTTATAGTAAGAAAAATGTCCTAACTATTAGCAGCAAACCAGTCTTGGATCCTGACGGGCGACCTGTTTCAACAAAGGCCTTAGGGAAGGCGCTGAGAGGATTCCAAGGTAGATTGAAAAAGTTAGTTCCTCTGCATAAGCCCAGAACAACCCTTACCACCTTCGCACATGTATCCTGCGATGATGCTAAGAGAGCTCAGCAACAGTTTCCAGTAGACTTTCAAGTGGTGTCGCTACAGCCTAAACAAGATCTTTCCAAAACAAACACAGCTCCTCCGACCATGTCAGGCGCGAGTTGTGTCGCAACGAATTCAACATGGGCCGGGAACTCAACGGCATCAGCTGCAACCACACTTGTGAGAATGAGATAGCTTGAATGAGATGGCGGACAACTTGTTTTGAGGATTTGTGCCTCCAGCTCAGCTGTCGCTGCAGAAGGCTGTGAAGTTAAAAGAATACACCGCACACCCATAGCAAGCCCAAAAGAGACCACATTTCACCCTCAAACCTATGATACTCGGAGCAGCAACAACATCATGGACGATGATGGATAATAATGAGACTGATGATACTTAGCGGTAAGAACAAATTTTAACCGTCGTCGATAGTATGGAAAATCATGACAGTAGCTTCGAAGGAGAAGAAGATTTACTGGCGATTAGCAGGGAATAAGGGATATGTAATCCCCCTTCTAATCCCTATACTAGATTTCCTTGTTGCCAACTAGCCCGCGAAACCCTAACAGAGCGAGAGAGCGCGAGATTTATATATATATATATATGTATGTATAACATATGTATATATATATGGTAGCATATATATATATAGAGATGTATATGCACATGTTCCTTTGTTCCCTATCAACCCCAGCAAGAAGAAGGCAAGATAATTCCGAGGCCACCCGGGCTGGGAGACTTCGCTCCAACACCCACGCACCTTGGTTGAGGGTTTAAGGTTCAGGGTTTAGGGTTTAGGGTTTAAGGTGCAGGGTTTAGAGTTTAAGGTTCAGGATTTAGGGTTTAAGGTTCAGGGTTTAGAGTTTAAGGTTCAGGATTTAGGGTTTAAGGTTCAGGGTTTAGGGTTTAAGGTTCAGGGTTGAGGGCTTAAGGTTCAGGGTTTAAGGTTCAGGGTTTAGAGTTGAAGGTTTAGGGTTTAAGGTTCAGGGTTTAGGGTTTAAGGTTCAGGGTTTAGGGTTAAGGTTCAGGGTTTGGATGTTTTGGGTTTAGGGTTCGGAGTTTTGGGTTGGTTCAGGGTTCACGGTTGGGGGGTGGGGCATACTTGTGTCTAGTAGGGAATGAAGGAAGGGAACACAGAATGAAGTAGATTCTTATTTGGGGCTTAGGGGGTATAGTCCCCCTTAAGTAGATAGAATATAGGGTACATGGGGATCTTTTTATAATATACCCAAAGCCATATTCTATCTACTTAAGGGGGACTAAAGTCTCGGGCCTGGCTTTAGGGAATTTAGGGAGGCCTTGGGCTTGCTACATGAGCTACTGTCAAAATTAGGCTTATTCAGGGAGGGGCCCCTAAACAGGACATATAGTCCCACAAAAGGAACCCATGCAGAGTAATTGTCTGGGAATACCAACTGTAGCTCGCATGTGCATGAGCGGGATGTTGCCCGAAACCTCCCGGTGCGCAGTGGGGGTGTTTGGGTTTGGCTCGAGGCCTCTAGTTTCGATGTAGCTTGGCTGGGCGTCTTTGCAAAGCGCGAATCCTGCCATGGTCAGATGCCTGGCAGGCCCCTGGCAGGGTTGTGGGAGGCCTTTGAGGGCTTTTGGCCTCTGTCAAGATGTTTGAAGACCGACGGCCACGACCAGACGGGTGCAAAAGCCCTTGAAAGTCCTGGCAACCTTGATGCTCCTGGAGGCCCAGGCTCCTGCAGGCCCCTGAAGGCCCGAAACCCAACATGCGTGGAGGCCCTTTCTTTCAAAATCGTGAAGGGCCTTGGAAGGCCTCTGAAGCCCTTGCGAGGCCCCTAAAGGCCCTCCTGGCGCCTGAAAGGCCCTGACAGGCAGGGCTCCAAAAAAAGAACGATTTGGAGGTACAGCTCACAGGTTTGGGGTTACTCATTCTAGGGCCACCTGACGGGTTTCTCAGTGACCTGCCGCGTCTACTGCGCATCCCGCAGCTGCCTGCGGGACTGGAGCTCCGGCGCCACCTGCTCGACGGCCCTGGGCTCACTCAGTTAGGGTCTGAACTCCTTAAACGGGGCTATATAGGGCACTACTATAGGGAATATTAAAAGGGATACGAGGAGTTTAGACGATAACTCACATGTACCGTAAAGTCCTAGCTATGATGTTTGTGGTTCGACTAGAGCCATGAATCCTCCCATCGGGTACCTCAAAATGTCTTGCATGGGATTTTACAACCCAAAACCCTGAACCCTCAACCCTAAACCCCGAGCCCCGGCATATGGGAGTTCCTCAGAATTTCCCCCCACAATCCCTACGCCCTACGCGCCCTGCCTATGTCTCCCTGTACTCCCCTGAATCTCTGAGATTTCACTGGGAGGGCCAGAGTTGATTTTGACAAATCCCCCAAACCTGTAGGGTTTAGGGTCGCGGATATGAAGATGATGACAACAAGCAGCCGCATCAGCGTAAGGATCATCATTTGTAAGACGGGGAACCTTCATGTGGGCACATGTCCAGAAACTTTAAACGCGGCAAAGGTCACGAATTGATTGGATGTATAGCCTTCCCTCCAACAGCAGCAGTTGCCATCCCGAAGTTTCGAAGATGCTTCCGATCTAAGGGCATGGGACTTGAAGGATGTCAAAAACTTGGCAAGTAACCTTGAACTGTGTTCATCCTTCTCACTCCTTCCCCATGAGCAAGAGGGGCAGCTAAGAGCAATTGCAAGCAATATAAGGTTGTGTAACTTCTGCATTTTGGCGTGGCTGCTAGGTCTGTATCTCAGCTGTGGCACACTAACTCAGCGCTTCTGATTCCGTGGGTTGTCTACAAGAAACGTTGGCCATACATTGGGTACTGCCGCCCACTTATTAACAGTTGGATAAGACTTATACTATGATTATATCCAAGCCTTAATATAACGCCTATTACAGACTGTTACTGGGTGGCGGCGATACTCAACATACACCCTTTGCAACGAGTGACCTTCTCCTTAAACCTACTCGGCGCCATTGCTCAAGACCAGGGCGCCCGGATGCAACCCCAATTTGCTACATGAGCTGTAGTCTAAACTCTTTGAAGGGGGTTATATAGGGGACCATTCTGGGGCTTATTAAGGGGGATCGGGATACTAGGAGTTTAGACTAGCTCATATGGGGTTTCCCGGATTAGGAGTAGCTTTTGGGGGCCCCTATCACAAGGATTATAGTTATTTGGGGTGTCTATAATGGGTGCCCCCTATTGTGGGGAAAATACCGTATATATGCATATATACATATACACATAATCAGCACCGTATCATAGGCGTCCCAAATTTTAGAAACAATCAGATGGTAGGTTGTCAAAATGAGTCCAAAGTTATGGTCCATTGGCATGTACAGCCCGTAATACAAAATGTAGGGTATTCAAAATGGAACCACAATGTTAACAAACGCCATATGGCTAAAAGGACCGCCGCCAAGCGTGTTGGATTCCGCCATCCGCAGTTGGGGCCCCAGAGCTGTTGAGAAAATTGGGACAGATAAGCACATGTAGAGAGATGGGGCTCGGGGTTCTTCAGAAGTATGGCTGCGCTTGTTGGATTCAGCGGCTGAAAAATTACAGGGGTGTTCGAGACTAGGAATGGACAGGCCATAGCAGTGAGGAATAGGGTCTGCGTGATATGCAAGGGTCTTACGTTCTGCATGTCTTCTTCCAGCCAGTTCCGATTCTAGGCTGTGGGTATGGGGTTTGGAGAGTGTGTAAGGCTCAAGACCCATGCCGAGCAGACCTTGGAGTGTTTCAGCTCCTCCGCGCATTAGCCTTTCAAAATCCCCCAACCCCACGGCATCCCACGGAAAAGCGTTAGGGGCTTAAGCTAGGGTTTAAGGTTTACGGTTTGGGGTCACAATCCGCCGTTGACCAAGTATGAGATATGCTTAAAGGCCCTTCAAGGGGTCGTCGGAAGACATAGAGTTTAGTAGGGTTATCAGAGCCCAATTTAGATTATGACTGGTTACCCTGAGCCTCGAAGAAGGGTCCAGGGTTTAGGATGTGCATAAGGCAATTTGTTGGGGTAGTGGTGGTAAGGAATTGGAGAGCACGCCTTTCTTACTGGTGCTTACGGGTTATAGTCATCCTAGTATAAAGCCCATGTCTGTAGACTCTGATTGCACTACCTTTCTCCAAACTTGCACGGAACCTGAAATAACCCCCTTTGAAAAATATAGCAGTCTCTAAAGGTCTCCTTTTCAGGTTCTATGTTAGTTTGGGGAAGGGCAGTCACGTTTCTTTTGCTTTTACATGGATGGTTTAAAGTTTGTTGGGGTCTGGTGTGTGTGTGTGTGTGTCTACGCCTTCTGGTCTAGACCTTTAATATCAGCTCAACCCTTAAACCCTAAACCCTAAGCTAGCATGGCCTCATGTCCTGGAAGCTGCAGAAATCTCCGACGAGTTAGCATGGCATCATGCTATGGAAGCTAATATGAATCTATGAGCTAGCATGGCGTCATGTGCGTCCGTCAGCGTTCCCGTGTCGTCGGCTAGCGTCCTCGGGGTCGTCGCAGTTCCCCATGACCATCAGGTAGAAGAAGGTTTCGTGACATTTGGTTCTGATTTCGTGGCATTTGGTTCTGGCGCATGTTTTGGCTCTTAAAGATTAACATTCGAAACCAAAAATTTGGTCAGTGATAAAGTCTGCAAACTCACATGAATGAAGACAAGCAACGTTTGGAAAATGAGAAAGTGCCCTCATGAGCTTTCTTTGAAAAAAACTGGTTGTCCACAGAAGGTTCAGAACGCTTTCCTAGAGAAAACCATGAATTCAAGAGTCATAGGTAGGGAATAGCGCATTGGTCAAACAAGGTTTTGTAAGCTCGTCATTATGTGTTTCTTGGCTTACCTCTGAACTTCTATGCCTCCCACAACAATTGCATGGAAACATTACATGATTAGGATTCAATTAGATTTTGGTTTCCATAGGTAGGTCTGGTTTAGTACTTCCGCAGACCCATGATTATGATTTCACGTCACGAGTAAGGTCCTGGGATATTAAAAACCCCCTGTAGGTTAATAAAGGTGGTAGCCATGGTTACTAGTGGGCTTCTTGCATCTGTGCTTGGAATTGTTGACCTCAATTTAGTAGCCAGCCAGCTGGCTGCTAAGAAAGTTACTCATATTCAGAAGCCTCGAAGTGGTCAGGATGAAGGCATTTCTCCCGGAACACCAGAGTTTGGAGTATAGAGCTTAGGGCATAGGATTTAGGATACCCTGAACAAAACTCGAAACACATCAGCCTCAACAATCAGAATCTCAGAACCTCGACACCAAAGACCATGCGGTCAAGACTTCCTCAAATCCATCAGCTGCCCCTTGCAGTTGTGGGCGCAGCATGCGTGGATGATAGTTTCTTACTTGGCATGTCATGGGGAGTCAGCAAGTAGGTTAACAACCCCAATGGGCCAGCAAGAAATTTTAGTATTATTAACCAAGTTACTAAGCTTTTCTAGACTTTAAACCCTATGGTTGTTTCCACTTGTTCCAATATTACTAAGTCCCCCTGAGCCTCCGAGTAGCATCATTCGTACAGCATCCCCTTAACCCTAAACCCTAAAACCCAAAACCCTAAACCCTAAAACCCAAAACCCTAAACCCTAAAACCCCAAACCCTAAACCCTACGGGGATCCCTTCAAATCTCCTTTATTGGATTCTGGGGCCCCAACCAGCTGCACCTCTACAACCCACATGGCATGTTCCCATAAGCCCTTTTAAGAGCTCCTAAGGATACCCCGCCTTTCAGAACCCCGGCATGAGTTCAAATAATTGCCAGGCAACATCCTATAAAGGGACTCTACTGGGAACCCCAAATAGGGAACCCCAAGAATATAGCAGGAATATAGTGGAATATAAGGACCCTGGTAGGTATATTCCTATTATATACCTACTATATTCTTGAGGTTCCCGGTTTGGGGTTCCCAGTAGAGTCCCTTTATCCTATAGCCCACTCGAGATACCAAATTTCCACTGTGGAAAAATCACGATTCAACATGCCTGCCTATCCCAAGCCCGAAGCCTTCAACCCTGAACCCTCGCTTGGGGCAAACCCGGAGCTTAGACGTCGGGCCTCCCTTATAAGGGATTAGGGTTTAGGGTTTAGGGTACCCTTAATCCCTTCCACTAATATTAAAGACTCCCAGGCCCCCTTTATGTAACATTCTCAACACATTACACTACACCAAGCAGGCAATATGTGATATCAGGGGAGTAGGGGGTATTGATACTGGCCTAAACCCTAAAGCCCAAATGATATAATAGCTTTCGGGTTACCACTCCCCTTCAGGCTGGGGGTTACCCTAAACTGGGTTGCTGTTAAGGAACAAAATTGTAACTTACTGTATTGAGGGAACCCTATTATTTACTGTATATACCCATTATGGTAACTTATTTTAAGTTCCTTAACAGCAACCCAGTAAACCTTAAACCAGTTCAAACCTTCCCCTGATGGAGGCCAGGCTGGATCCGGGTCGTGACACCTCCGGCTCAGCTGCCGTGACCTCAGATGAGCCACGGTCAATACGCGTGCGTAAGCTCCTTGGGACTTAGCTTGGACCTTAGACCCTTATCCCTTTGGGATTCCCTTACATTCCTATTATAGGTACCTAAGGGTCAACCCTTCATAGGGGCCCTATAAGTGCCACGCAGTAAGCAGTTATGTCAGTAGAGGGCATGGGAAGCAAAAACCCTGTAAAGCGACGGGAACATTGAAAAGCCACAAGGTTACTACATGGTTGATAGGGTTATCAACCTACTTACTAAGGTTCCCTTGAACCTCCATGGGGGTCCCAAGCGACTGCAAGTCAGACGACGTCTAACATGGCTTGTTTTACCCTAATGTAGGGGCCTAAATCATTGCCAATATTATGGCCCCATACCCCCTGCACCATTATAGTATATGGTGCCTCAAATGGACCTCAAAAAGATATTGGCAATTATTTAGGCCCCTGTAGTATACTAGGTCGTTTAGGGTTTGAGGTTTGAGCTTTAGGGTTCAGGGCCCAGGGATGATGTAGGGGCTATCGTGGGAGAATGGAAAAGAAGATGGAACGTGACATCTAGAGTTAGGGTTACAATGCTATTCCCCCCAAAGGTGCCCTTCGGGAGATTTTGAACCCAATTATGCCATATCAAGCCCTATATAGTCCTTATTAGTTGCGGATACTTTAATATGGGGGGAAGGCATTATGCCTATGATTCCTGCGTGTTTGATGTGTTCGGACTCAGGCCAACAGCACTTTACCTTGTTTCAGGGCCGACAGACTCATGAATTAGTCTTATCCAAAAGCTGTGCTACAAAGTACGTATAGGCTTCCACAAGGGCTGGCGATGCATCAAATTGGTTCCACGGGGACTGCTAAACCCTAAACCTTAAACCCTAAACCCTAAACCCTTAAGGTCCCCTCAACCGAAGCATGGTGTGTGTTGGCGCCCCAACGCCTCATTTTGCTTTCTGTTTCGTGTTGTGGGACCCCCTAGGGATCAAAATGTCCCAATGTAGGTAATAGGTAGTCTTTATACACTTGGATCCCTAGGGCTTTGCATGAGTTTGCCCCAATATATCCCAAAACCCATAAACCCGGGATCTTTCCAGACAATTAAGCTTCCCTGAGCAATGAACTGTTTGAAGGTTTCTGTTGCAAGAGGGTGAATGGGATGAAAGGGTGGATGCATGCACACGGCTGATCCCTTACAGCTTGTACTACAGTCCTAAACTCTAGGACCCAACCATAACTGTTGCTTCTAACCCAATCATAACCATATTCAGGGACTAAGGGGGCTTACATTGTGTCGTTTATAATTGGGTTAGAACTGCCCTCAACCCTCAAGTAGGTTCCAAGGACAGCTTGAGATAAATGAAGCTGTTGTATGTGTGCTAGTCGGTGTGGCAGCCTCACACGTACTCAGACAGCTTCCAGCCTAACACCTTGACACCACGAAATTGCAAATTAAAAAGCAATCCTAAATCCTAAACAACCCTACTACAAGGTTCCTGAAAACAATTATTAATTTCTGTTACCAACAATCCTAATATTTAGCTGAAATTATAATTTCTACTGGGGTTGCAAATCCCTTAGAGCCTACACTGCGTGGCTTAAACTCTGCAGGTGTGGTTTAATTTTGCTTGCAAGCTTTGGTGACAAGTGAAATGTGATGGTCATCCCCCATGCTATGAGTGAGCCCCGTAACCTACGAAATCCATTCTAAACTCCAACTTAGTCACCAAGCCTG
Organism: Symbiodinium pilosum; assembly: GCA_905231905.1. Classification (NCBI taxonomy): domain Eukaryota; class Dinophyceae; order Suessiales; family Symbiodiniaceae; genus Symbiodinium; species Symbiodinium pilosum. The sequence continues at coordinate 27,581 of CAJNIZ010046800.1, read as the reverse complement.
GGCGAGTTTTCGTCCGGTGAACCAGCCATGGCGCAGACGAAGCCATCAGCCTAGCGTCTACCATGCTGCACGTTTGGAGACACGCCCTTTCTTCAGAGGTATGTCAGTGTGGCTCTTAGTTTCCAGGGTAATTAAAGCCCGGAGAGCTTGAGACCATGACTTCCACATGGTCCATATACAATCGTAGCGTGCTTCCGTTGAAGATATCCCAAATCCTCTAGCCCTGCTGGAGTCGAATTTTTCGGTAATGATATATGGCACTCTGGTACTTGCCGTTTTTTGAGGAACTACTCCATGCGCAACACGCCGCAACGCCCCTCAAGAACCTGGACCCGGGCGGTTTAGGATTTAGGGTTGAATGGATGCAATATGGTTGTTTCCATAGGTAGTGGGACCCCGATATACATCCCAAAATACTTTACTCTTTGTTATAGGGACGCCCCAAAAAATTCCCTAATCTGGGAAAGCTTCGTATTTCTCACAGGTTATGAGGCAAGAGACAAGTGGAAGAGAAGCGAGCGAACCTTCGTTCACAGAAGCCGCCAGTAAATGACGGTCCCCTAGCCTGGGTTGTAGCTAAGACTCAATTAAGTTCACCAGAATGTCAAAATTAGGGTTCCTTCTTGGTGCCCCTAAAAGTATTAGGTGCCAAATATTACCTATAACCAAAAGGCCCATAATTCTGAGAACAGCCCATGTGGCAAATAGTAAGTAATAGGATTGCCATATTATAGTAATCGAAAAAAACCTTAGCAGCAACCCAATAGAGTCCCTGGGTGCTCCTCTTTGAAACCGGCATTAGGTACCGTCCAAAGACTGACACGGAGTATTCATAAAGCAGCAGACATACAGGAGCCAAGTTGTTTGGAAAGTATGTATAGCAAACTCGGAATAGAAATTTCTCAGAACAATCGCAGTAGAATCCTTCAAAAGGGTCCCCGCAACGTCTTCAAGAAAACGCCCGCAGCCCCTCTCAGGAAAGCATCTGGTGAGGAGTTGGCAAGTTTTCGGCAGGAGGAGTTGCCGAATGTGTGGACCTTGAAGCAGCGTTTGGCGAGAACATTCAAGATCTCACGCTTCAGGCAGGTAGAGTTTGCAATTGCTATCTGCATGATTCTGGTTCACAATGAAGTACATTGCACTACTCATAGCCCGAAGACAAGTACGTTGTGGTGTGGGGACCTGCGGCCACGAAATGGGACAAACATGGTAGGAGTAATCGTACAAGTCAGGGTAATAGCAGCAGTACTCGTAGCAATAGCTTTTGTGATAGTGTTTGCTCAGTTACTGGCAGCGTTCAGGCAACAGCTCTTGCACGGAACAATTTGCTTGACGGATGCCAGCAAGCTGGATGAGCTCGTTGATGTTCAGCTGGTGCTGTTAGATTCGCATGGGACCTCTATGCCCGACAAGAGGGCAATCATGGCTGCAGCCTGCCAGGGTGATGTGTCAGCACTTGAGGCGCTGCTTCAGCGGCGACTGGATCCGGATATTGTAGCTGTTTATTACAGAGAGGAGGATGAGGATGAAGATTTCGAGTGTTCCGTCCTCCTTGAGACCCCCCTTGACAAGTCAGTTGACGGAGGCCACGTGGGATGCACACGCCTACTGCTGGAAGCCTGTGCTGGAACAGTTACATTCTCCGAAATGACGCCCCTTCCACTCGTGCGAGCATGTCGGCAACTTGACAAGCTTTAGCAGCGTCCGACGTGTCGCTTTACACGTAAAATGGGGTTTTCCCAAAATTAGGGGTACCTTTTTGGGGGTTATTATAATAAGGTCGATAGTATTTTGGGGTTTATATTGGGGTCCCCTTATTTACGGAACCTACCAAATCTTGAAGTGGCTGTGAACTTGGGGAGCACTCTCCCCCTAAGTCCTCCTAAGTTTAGCGTTCCGTGTCTGCTGGCTTGGAGCCTGATGCTGGCATACTTGGTAGTTTCCCAAGATAAGGGGACCCCAATATAGACCCATATATATTATACTCCTTATTATGAAGACCCCCAAAAAGGTACCCCTAATTTTAGGAAACCCTAATTCCTATAATCCCCTATATAAACACAGTCTCCATTTTATTTTCCATTTTCTTTTCCATTTGATCCTCCATTATAGTAGGTACCCCTAGTTTTAGAAAACCCCTAAACCCTAATCCCTAAACCCCATATACCTTATATACCCCCATAGAACCCCCTTTATAACACCTATATCCCATGTAAAGGTACCCCTAATTTTAGGAAACCCCACTTCATGACCGGCTAACGGGCTGCATGTCAGCCGTTGTGCTTTTGTTGCCAGGTAGGTTTCCAGAAATACTGTCCCTTCCTGGGTTTAGGGTTTAGGGGGTCCCTACCACAAAATGGCCCCTAAATCTGTTGGGTTTAGGGTTTTAGTGTGGCAAAGACGGGCCGTGTTGTTGACGGTCCCCGATTCGGCTTCAAAGCCTCTCTTTCTTCCATAGGCGCAGCAGAGGGGTACTCGCTGAACGGTTACCGTTTTCGGGTCTGGGGTTGACGCGGTATTGAGATATGGAGGTTTTCCAGGGTACCTTTGTAGGGGTCCCAATACTAAGGATCATAATGTTTTGGAGCCTGTCTTGGGGCCACCTATTTAGGTAAACTGCCATCTGAGCAGCGTTTGCTTTGCATGACCCAAAGGGTCCAAAGTACCAAAATAGGGAATACTTACCCAAACCATAAGGGAAGTTACTACTACAGAAACCATACTTTATACCATATTTAGTACTTTGGACCCTTTGGGTGAAAAAGCGAGGATGGCCGTGAAACTGCAAGAGTGCTCGCGTAGCCTCGGGCCTGCAGGGCGTAGTTGCGTATAACGTGGTGTAGGCCAGGTGTGCCGCGTAGTCCGCGTGGTCGCCTGTACAGCAAGAGTATCCCCGCGTAGTCCTTTCCGCAGGGAAAACAACCATTCCGCGTAGTTTGCGTAGGCCCTCCATGTTAGCAGCAGAAACGTTACAAGGAAAACACAATGCTCATATGAGGGCTCCGTGGCTGCTGTGTGCGGACACCTCGGAGAGCTTGTGGGGACGGGTCTTGACGGGTTTAGGGTTTGGAGGCTCTGTCCATTGCCCTAGGAATCAAAATAGCCCAATGTAGGTAATATCTACAGACTACAAGTAGGGCCCAATGTCGGTGTTATTTGTATACTTGGATCCCTGGATTTACCCTCAACGTTAACCCTACACGCCAAACTCTAAACTGTAAACCTCTCGCGCTCATGCCCGTTTCAATTCATCCTGAAAGCACTGGCGCTGGAGATGTAAGGCGAGGAAACACGGAGATGGTGAAGCTGCTGTTCTTCGGCTTCAATTGATTGTTCTCTTTGGGCTCCCAAGCTTGATTTTCAGAGTTAGCTTCGAAGAGATGCGTAAACCATACACCCTTAAAGACACTGATGATCGTGCATAGCTGGACTACCACCAGAAAGCCCAACAAAATTGGAACGAAGCATGCGTAGCCAGTGTACTTCACATACTCCGGGCAATCAGGTATGCAAATAATGCCTACACTGGGCTCTAAAGTCTATAAGCATTAGCAACATTGAGTTGTTTTGGAGCCCTAAAGCCTCAATCCTAAAAGCCTTAAACAGTAGTTTCCATTGTCTCTTCCATTATCCTTATATAGCCCTATATTTTACTCTATATTCCCTTCGTCTCTACTCTTTTTTCCGCAAGCTTCCAACTAAGGCTTGAGTTTGCTGCTGACATGGATGGAGTAGACTTTACAAACGGCGCTGGGAGGTCACTGCAGTGTATCATGTCAAAGCCGCTGCGATCAACATCCCGATTCTTGTGCGGATGAGGTTCAGGGGTTTAGGGCCTACTTACTGGCTGTTAGCAGGAACTAGTTGGAGACAATCCTTATATACAATCCCTATGCAACCTCTTCCCCGCTTCCCTACTAACCCCCAACCCTGAATCCCAGTCAGTTTAGAGGCTTCGGGTTCCCAACTTCTGGTTGTTCTATGGTTTAGGGTTTAGGGTTTAGGGTTTAGGGTAGATGCCACTTTGGAATGATAACTATTGCCTCTTTGATTTTGGCATAAGGGAACCTATTCATACATAGTTCTGGGCGCCCTTTAGGATAGTACTCAGTAACCTCAATCAGTTAAGACTCTACCATATTGTGGGGAGAGCATGCATACTTGGAGGGTGAGAGGGACTTAGTAATCCTGGCGAAATGGAAGCTACTGTAGTACTTAGGGTTTAGGGTTGGAGGGTGGGGAGGACTTAGTATTAACGGGCAAGAAAATGGAAACTACCACAGTATTTGGGGCTTCGGGGCGGAGGGTCAGGGGGACTTAGTATGTCGGTAAATGATGGGGATAACTAGGGTTGCTACAGGGTCTACGGGGCTATTAACCTACTTACTAAGTCCCACCGACCCTCCAAGTAGTACCCAATAGGTGGATCCATGGGATGACTCCTAGGGCTCAGGGTTTAGGGTGCATGTTTAGCCTGGCCATCTTTTGTATTTTTGCAGGACCTGGAATTCAGAAACGCGGAGTATTTTCCTTGCGTAAACCCTACCTTCGAACGTTTACTTCACACAGCCTGCCTCAGATTGTTTTCCGGGCCTCAATCCTCGGTTTCGGGTTTAGGGCTTAGGGTTTCTGATCATATAGACTGGTGCGATATGGGGGCTTTCTCAAAATCTGGACTACACTGCATTCCGGCATATAGTATATGGAATCTTTCATCGGGGCGGGGGACAACTTCATCCCAATAAACATGCCTAATACTAGATAGATTTCATATAGTGAGGACATATGTCACAGGAGTGGTGGGCTGATGATGAGTAGCAGTGCCAGGGGATTGTTGTTAAGAGGTTTCTGGGTTGCTGTTAAGGA
>CAJNIZ010046800.1:0-18356 GCA_905231905.1 Symbiodinium pilosum | reverse complement strand
CCTTAGGGGTCCGAGTTCTAATCCCTTGAGAACAGTGCCGAGGCCTAGCCACACTTACGGTAGAGAAGAACGCGCACCTGTCCACAGACAGTCTTAGATCTCAGGTACCCCAGTAGCACCCTTTTTCCCTTTTTATTTGGGGGCCCTTATTAAAACTGAATATTAGGAACAAAGCTACTCTTATTATTAAGGGGGTACACGGAAACCTAGGATATGCTACAGAGCTTCAGGAGACGAACCCCTGGAAGAAGAGTGCAAAGAGTAGAGGCATAGGGCATAGGGCAGAGAGCGGCAGGGGCAGATCACCCAAAGATTTGCATTTAAAAAGGTCTCCAAAATGCAAGCAAGAAAATGTTCCCGAGGTTCAAAGCCCTACCCTGACTCATCTTGGGGTCTGCAAAGAAGGTGGCCCTTGTTTGTCCTGAATCTTCTATTTGCAGTGAACCCTAACTTGCTAAATCCAAAGCCCCCTAAACCCCAAACCCCTAAACACACCCCGTCTGGAGATCCTAGTCCCTTAACCCTGGGTTTCCTGACATGGTGTGTCTGACGTTTGGCACGTGATGTGGGTGAACCCTGCTGCAGGCGGCCTACGCTGGGGGCCACATCCGTATTTTCCAGATTCTGTGCGAGAGCCGGATGAGGTGAAAAAGACGAGCTGGACATAAGCCTAAACCCTAAATTTCAATCCCAGAGCTACACGTAATCACGTGACAGCCAGGTACAGGCTGCAGAATCGATAGGCGCCCTAAGCTAATGGAAGGTATACGTAAGATGTTCATGCTGTTGACTGATTATTGTCTTGAGGCATTCAGTCACCCTGCAGAGGGCCATAAAACATGGGTCACAGCAGCAAAATCGTGATGCTACAAGATGTTTGCGGTGTTGCTCTACGGGCTTGGGTGTTTAGGTTTTATCATGTTTGATCGCTAACAGTTTCGTCCTTGATGGAGAAGTTGCCTCGTCCTTGGAGATTATCATAAAATTCAGAATGGTATCATGGTATCATGTTGGGGGCCACAATTGGCCCCCTTTTTTGAGAACCACCCCAATGTACAACCTGTCGCTGCCTACATTTTGTCGAGCACGCCTCTGTTTGGAAGTACATAGAATACATACCGACTGGGACTCTTCCCAGCAGGGAGCTTATCGATGCAAAAGTTGTGCAAGCATGGTCACGCAGCCAAGGTGACGAGTGTCAAACGAGTTGCCCAAGCCTTGACGCGGTTTGGGGTTGAGGGCTTAGGGTCCCCCTTAAGTAGATAGAATATGGCTTTGGGTATATTACAATTAGATCCCCGTATACCCCATAGTCTATCCTACACGGTAGTTTCCATTTTCTTTTCCATTTCCCCAATAGAACGGCCACTTTTTGTCTACTTAAGGGGGACTAATAGGATTCAGGGCTTACGGGGCCGAAATGCTTTTTTGTTCGTCTTTGCCATGAAGCTGCTTCTGCAGTTTGTGATTTGGCCTTGTTCCAAGACAGTTTAGGGTTAGGGTTTAGGGATCCAAGTGTAGACAATAATACTAATCATGGAGAATCAAATGAAAAATGGAAAGGAAAATGGAAAATGACATGGAAGCTGGGTTATATAGGGGTTGTATAGTGATCCATGTATACGAAGAATACTTACATTGGGTCTTCAAGTCTGTAGATCTTACCTACATGGGGCTTTTCGGATCCCAGGGTAGTGTATGTGGGTACATGATATAAATTCTTTTTGCAAGCCTCACATGTGACAAATGCAATGGGGTGCCCACTTAAATTTTGAGATTTTCTCGGGCCCGGGAAACCCTACTGCGAGAATTAGTAGTGTTTTCATAATTCTTTCCCCTAATGTTCGTAAGTCACCCGACAGTAATGTCAGTCATATAGTTCCTTCATGTTGCAGACCTATAGTCCCCCTCAATATGGCTTTGGGTATATTACAATAAGATCCCCGTATACCCCATATTCTGTCTACTTAAGGGGGACCATAATTCATGGCGCATTCTTTGGTATATAGCAGCCCCTAAGTAGGTCCAATCCTGTTTGAGGTGATTCACCAAACCCCCAGAAACACGTAGAATAGTGACATTGCTGGCTCCTGGTCATGCGTTTTGGGCCATTCATTGTTTCACCTAATTTTGAGGTACCGAAAATGTTTTCCAAGCGCATGTCTCCGTGGCCTTTCGTACCCGATACCCTGGAATTGGCACTGGACCCTTACTGGATCAATGCTAGGGATCCTTTACACTTGTTGGGCATGGGATTCACTCCATCTATGCAAAAACCATCCTTCTTCTTTCTAGGGGAAACCCTAAGCCCTATAGTAGCTTCAATTTCCTGATCCATTATATATCCCTAAACAGCCCCTAGAAATACTTATATAGCCCATAAAAATCCCTACTACTACATACTTCCTATAAATCCCTGTATAACCCCACAAAGCCCTCTGGCTTTCTACCCGACTTCTTGGCTCGCTTGAGAGCGGATTGTCTCGAGCAAAAATCGAATGAAAAGAGCATCATCTGAAGTCACATTCCCGTGGGTTGCTGTAAAGGAACTTAGGTTAACTTACTATATTGGGGAAACCCTATTTGGGGTTATATAGGGGTTATATAGGGTTTAGGGTTGTGATATTGGGGATACATTAGTAGATACTATGTATACCCATTATGCTAACCTAATTTGAGTTCCTGAACAGCAACCCAGTTTCTTCTTCTATTGTCCTGGTGACTGTGTGTAGGGCCCTTTGTGAGGTGAGCGTAGAAGTCGTGTGTCCTGGCAGAGATATTGTGATGTTCATCTTAGATTTAAAATCACCCGTAGGTGCAGGGAAGTTGTGCGCTCCTTAGTTATCTTAAAATCCGGTGAAATTGAATTGAAGACAGCCAACATGTTCGAGAATTCTCCAGTAAGAGTTCGCCAAGATGAGGTTTGAACAGCGCGGAAGGCGCGGACAGCAAGGACATTGATGCCGCAGTTAGATCCTCAGGTTTGGTTTAGGGTTATATAGGGTTTTTAATGCAGGGCATATATTGGGGTTATATTGGGATGATGGAAAAGAAATGGAAACTACCATAGGGTTTCTATAGGGCCCAAACAATTAAGCAATCACAGAACCCCACATAGACTCGTTTACACATTGGCTCTGTTCTTTGTAGTGCGTCCCCCTTTGGTTCCTGCTTGTTTGGGGGTTCGAAACATTGCATTTGGCATTGGATGTGTCTAGATGGTCTGACAGCATTTGGGACCGGAATCAGTTTTGGTGCGGTGTCTAAGCTACAAGTATCAACGATTTGCTCTTGAGTTTAGGTCTTCGCTAGAGTTATGAGCACTTATTCCACGGATTTCCTCGCAAACTTCTACAACAGTTTGAACCAAGCTGGAAGCCTGAAGCCTAATTTGTTGAATGAATGTTGTTTGTCTAGGGTTTAGGGAAGTGAGGTGGGCTAAGCTTGGGTGCAAGGCAGCTGGGTAAGCGGGTGGTTTTCGGTATAAGGTTTCCCAAAAACTCCAAACCTTATAGTCCCCCTTAAGTAGATAGAATATGGGGTATATGGGGATCTTATTATCATATACCCAAAGCCCTATTCTATCTACTTAAGGGGGACTATAACCGCGTGGTCTTGGGTCTGGTAGAGTTGAAGTTGGTCAGAGTAAGGGTTTAAGGTCTGGGGTTTACTTGCCTGTGGTTAGCTGGGAATGAAGGAATGTAAAAGAAGATGGAAACTACTCTAATGGGCTACATGGGGACTATTATAAGGATCCATTCCTTCATTTCTAGCTAATGTAGACCCCTAATTAATAAACCCCCTCCCCTTAATGGGAATTATAATGGGGATCCTAATATCAGGGCCCTTAAAAGGAAGGGGTTTGTTAATCATGGGTCTACAGTAACCTCCCTAAACCTAAGCCCCAGGGTTGCAGGCAGGTTCCATGAACACATGGGAGTTTCTCAAAATTAGGGTACCCTTATGGGGGTCCATATAATAAGGACTATAGTATCTTGGGGTCTATATTGGGGTCCTCCTATTTTGGGAAAACTACCACATGGTTGGCTTTGAATATCCCACGCGACCAAGTCCCGGGCTTGATATCCTAATGAGGGGGTTTAGGGTTAGGGTTTAGGGTTTAGGGTGAGGGGAAGCACGTCCAAATATTCGACCAACAAAGGCCTGCCAAAGCAATCCCCTCCCCTGATATGAGCACTGCCCCCCACCCCCTAATATTAAATATTCCCCATTGTTGTATATTGGGAGTATTTAATTTTAGGGGTGGGGGGGGGCTGGGGGGGCTGGGGTGGTTTTAATACTAGGGAAGGGGATTGCGTACTTTAATACAAAAATCTTAACCTAAAAAGATAACAATGCTGGCACTGGCCACATACCCAAGCCACCCCCTCAACATGCTTGTAGCCACGTGAGCTGCAGGCAAAGCACAGCAAACAATACTCACATACATACTGCTGAGTGAGTCTCCTGTGGCCCTATTCATTCACACTATGAGGGTGCAGCACGTTCTGTTTTGAGTCGCGGCTGAGGAACCAATCTGGGCTGATCCGCATCGCTGGCTTGCTTCCAACTTTTTGTGACGCTGCCGGGTGTTATGGGGACGTTTGTGGGCTACCAAGACCCTGCTACAAGCAGTGACCACTCTACTGTAGATCAGTGTTCCCGATTCTGCCCAGAAGTCTCATGCTACTTACCTCAGCCCCAAAGGACCTTAATTACTGGAAACCCTTTTTGTACCACACACAGGAACGGAGACCCTTGGGGATTTGATAGCCATCGATGAATTTCCTCGGCTATGTCTTCCACATTCCTTGCGCATACCTCAAAGGGACCCCCCCACCCTGTAATAGTGGAACAGTAGGAATATAAGAGGGCCCTAATATAATCCCTATTATCCTTTACAGTCACTATCACTGGGTGGTGGGTCCACCTAATGCATACCCCTTTCGTACGGCCTGTAAGTGGTTGAGGGTGGATGAAGGCGCGGGACGGAACCTGCGCGGCTCAGACTCTACAGCTCCAAGCAGCCCAAAGCACGTACTGTAGCATGTGTCGCTTTCAGGACACAAAGTAGGTAGCATTCATGACCTGGAGCCCGAGAGTAACTCCAGACTCTTCAACAGCAGGGCGTTTGGCTTCTTACTTCCAAATCCTGGTTCAACTCAAGCAAACCTCCCTTAATGTTGCCTTGTCCATGTTCTTTTCCAGTATTTAAGAGGTCTAGTATGGTCTTGCTATCGCTATGACTATGCTGACACAGCTTCTGTCATTGCTGCGACTGTCTGGTGCTTAAGGAAGAGTCGGGGAGTGGACCCTATAGTAATCCCCACATGAGCTATAGTCTAAACTCCTTACGGGGGTTTTATAGGGGATTATATAGGGAACTACCATAAGGGATGTTAGAGGGGATGCTAGGAGTTTAGACTATGGCTCATATAATCCCCATAAATATGTACCCCAATACTGGTATCTGTATTCACTCACAGTTCTCGCTTAAGCACCCGTGGGGCTGTTGTTGCAACTGGTATGAAAAGCCCCGGGGCCTGGCGGCGAGTCACCCCATTTCAGAAAGGATTCAGGGCTAGGGTCAGGCCCCAACCTAGTAATAGTGGTATAGTTGGATAATATATGTATATATGAATTTACAGGGACCTCAAAATCGTCACCATTATATTTCTAGCAGGATTAGACCTAAAGTGACCGTCATACATTTACCATGATACTTATCCCTTGTGGTCAGCGGCAGTGGCTGAGGGCCTGACCTGAAAGTTAAGGCTTCGGAGGCGGCACCGGTGGCCAAGCCACTGAAACTCTGCGAAAGCTTTAGCTGAACTTACTGGTTCCCAATAGGGAACAAAGCATAAGGGAATGCAACCCCTATGTAATCCCTATAAAACATACTCCCTTATTCCCTACTAAGAACCAGTAAGTGAAGCTCTCTTCTTGGGAAGAACTTACTGATAGCGAGGTTGATGCTAGGAATCTTGCATGACCTCAGTATACCAAGATACCAGAATTTCCAAGCTACCGTGTAAGGCATTTGGGGTTATGTCGGATGTTTAGGATCCACCTTTTGACTAATGCTGTCATATCATAATGCTATCCCGTTATGGGCTTCGGGTTTAGGCTTTGGCTCCTTGTGGTGTAGGGACAGGGTAATGCAGAATCAAGGCAGAAAAGAACATGAAACATGAAATACCCTAAACCCTAGACCCTAAGTCCTAAAGCAAAACCATATAGTCGTTGACATGGTTGGGGGCTGGGTTTGGACGACACCCAAGTTATAGCTGTGGAGCATAACATCCCTCAGACCTTAGTCTTTTTTCCTTGTCGGCCATACGAGACACGTTTGTTTTGCAACATGCTCATACGGCGGCACGTGTTTCCTCCAAAGGGGCTTGAGTAAGGGTTCGGGATTTGCGTCTAGGGTTTAAGAATGTGCTCAGCTTGAGAGCTTGAATCTACTCCACGCATCTCGTAGTGATGCGCCATTTGCAGGGCCTTGTCACAACCATAACAAACGTATTGAGTTCTTGTCGCACATTTTTCAGAAGGATGCAGGTAGCGTCCTTTGAGGCCTGGCTGGTGATTACTCCGTAGAGGCCCTTGTAAGCCTGAAATGGGCATAGTAGTGCCGATGCAATTGTCATGGTTTGGAAATTCTGTTCTATTCCTGCATTCCCTCCTTTACTAACCGCCAGTAAGTTCATGAGACCAGCCACTAAACCACAGAAATTGGGTAGGGTCTAGGGTTTAGGGCCATAAACTAAACTTAGCCGAAACAGCTACTGCCTGGTGCTTTCCACCGCAACTTCCTCACCCTCTATACGAAAATCCCCCAGATATGATCCTTGTAGTCATCCAGGACTTTCAGGACAACAGTACAGTAGTTCCTAGATACACCCTGGGCTTTAGAGAGGATCCCTGGTCATTTGTTGTCATTTTCGGGCTTAGAAGTTGGATTTACCTTCTAGTCTTGATACACGCTGTATTAACATCTCATTAAGGACCGAGTAAGCCTGTATCCTGGTTTAGCAACAACCTTGGGGGGTTTATGGAACAGGTATTTGGTGTGCATTATGCAGTAACTGAGGCGGTAAGAGGCTGATGTCTGCAATGATGTTTTCATTCCAACACAAACGAGGAAAGAAGGAGCAAGAGAGCTTCCACGAATGCATGTGCGAGATCTTTGCCCTGTCCTGCTGCTTCAAAACTGGAGTGCAGGGACACTGGCGGAGAAAATGATATTCTGAATGGCATCCATTTCTGCAGCTGCTTGCAGTTTTCCAGCATCTGCTGTTGGTTTAGAGTTCCTTTTGGTCTGAAGGTGTGAGAAGTTCCCCAGAAGAAGCACGAACTTCAAGCTGTCAACGCTTGATTTCTGGAGTTTCGTAGGCATATATCAAACATTTGGCTGCCTGAGCAGAAGGCCTAGCTGCGATTGCTGTGTCGGGGCCAAGACCTTCAGTATTATTGCTTGGAACTTAGGGGTTTTCCAGGATGCATCCTACCTGCCTTGTAACAACTCATAAATACCTCACGTCCTACCAATAACCTTCCCGCACCGCATCCTAGGTCCTAGTGGGTGGGTTTAGGGTTTAGGGTTTAGGGTACCGTCCATCATAATCAAGGCGCGGGAAGGTGGAACACTTGAATAAATGTTCCGGGAAGGCTCGACACATTGTTCTAATGGGGAAGCTTTGGTTGTGCCAGCCCAAGTCAGGACCCCATGACTACCATATCATTTTTATGGGGTCCTGTTTGTAGAGGTTGGGTCATCTAAATCCTCTTATTACTTTGGTTTTGTAGGAAAATTCTGTCTTACGTCGAGGATTCTCAGCCAAAATAGGCTTACAATCCTTTACCTGTAATTTTCCCATAATTGATATACCCCAGAAGCCCTTATAGTCCCCCTGAAGTAGATAGAATATGGGGTATATGGGGATCTTGTTATAATATACCCAAAGCCATATTCTATCTAGTTAAGGGGGACTATAGCCCTAAACCCTAAAAATCTGGGTACAGGGTCCTACTCCGCCAAGCTGCAGAAGGTGCCTGCCCTGGGTTTTCCGTCCTTGTGGCTTGCATGCTGCGACCGGATGCCCCCCCGCGGGAAGCGTTTCAATTTATGGGGCATTGCAGGGATGTTGTGGGCAGGGAGTAGGGCGATGCTGGAGAAGAGGGATACTTCAAACAGCAAACGAAATCTAGTACGAACAGCTTTGCCAAGCCTCTCCATTCACCAGTTGACTCGTGTTTTTGTCCGGCCCTCATGATGCAGTCTGATTCTGTCCACATGGATCCCTTGCCTACGGTCGCACGGAGGCATCATGGAATGGCAGCAACCGGGGTGATAAGCCATAGAACCACTTCAGTCGCTTGCACCCCTGCCTTTTAGTTGATACGAAAGCGTTTTAAGTGTGAATTCCTGCTTGAGACTCACGGGGGATGATTCTGTAGGCGTCTCCATGGAGTGCTTAAGGTCCCAGAATAGTAGTAGGGTTCTGATGAGCAGGAAGCGAAGCAGATTGTGAGCAAACTCATAGCTGACGACTCGAGCTGGACGGTCCCTTCCCAGCATCTAAGATGGCACTTCCAAACGGGAAGTACGTAATGTAGACCTGTGATTAATAAACCCCCTCCTTTTAAGGGCTCAAAAATTAGGATCCCTATTAAGATCCCTGTTGAGGGGAGGGGGTTTATTAATCAGGGGTCTACATTAGGTCATTCCCAAATTTCTGGGGCTTTGTGAGTGATGTTTGCTCGACGGCACGTCATCTACTTGGGTAGAAATTTGGTGTTGGAACTTTGCAACGTGCGCACATGGGCGGGTTACAGGCGGCGATTGCGCCCAAATCCAAATGGTCATTTCCCAAAATAAGGGGACCCCAACCCCAACATAGACCCCAAAATGTTATTATCCTCATTATTGGGACCCCCTAAAAGGGTACCCCTAATTTTGGGAAACCCACAAATGTACCACGCCAAAGTGGCCTTCAAAGATCCAAAAGGCTTGATTTCTCATGGTCTTATAGTTGTCATTATCATCTCGGCTGTTGGTATTATGGTCTGTAAAGATAACAAACCCTAAACCCTAAACCCTTTTTTGTAACATCCTTTGGATCTGCCAAGGTATACTTGCCTAGACACATCAGGTCCCTCAGTACTCACCCCTAGCTGTTGATTCTTGATGCTGTTGCTGTACATATGCAAGAAAAACTCGGAGTTTTCAAAACACGGCAGCCGCGCGTTTTAGAGTTTAAGATTTACACAAAGTGCATAGGCTTCAGGTCTGGGGTTTTGAGCGAATTTTGAGCAGGTTTTGTGCCAGCTTCCGTTTTAGCTTTTGGCTTATACAATTTGCATGTATCTGGGCTCCGGGGTTTAAGGCTTCCGGGCTTGGGGTTTAGACTCAGATAGCCCAATCTTTCGGGTCAAGCCTTTACAACACGCAAAGTTTGGAAACTCCCAGAGCTCTTGTGCTCGAGATTTTGCAGGCTAAAAACACCTCAGAAGCTCAACGCAAGAAGTGCGTTTTGGCTCTGGGATGGTTCTGGGATGTCTCAGAAGATGCAAGGTTGTCACTAGGGGTAATGGAAAAGAAAATGGAAACTACTACATTATACTAGGGTTTATATAGGGGTTATATAGGGATAATGGAAAGGAAGATGAAAGCTACTATGTTTTAAGGGTATATATTGGGGTTTATATGAGGTTATACAGGGACAATGGACAAGTAAATGGAAGCTACTATTTAGGGTTTGGGGTTTAGGGTTTCCCTATATGAGGGATTCCCTTGAACTGTGGTATAGGTGGGCATGCTCAGGCTGAGTTTGATGGCCTTTCGGAGAGCTCTTTGAGATGCAGGTGCCCCTGCGGACATTACCATATTCTCATCCACACGCCCCCCACCCAACCCTAAAGCCTAAACCGGGTCCTACTGGGCTTGCCTTAAGCGGCAAAGTCCACAGAAATGTGCTGCCGCAGCCCCTTGCAAATAGCCTACTTCCTACCAGAACAGGGTATGCTAGACATATCCCAAGATTGCCCGACATGCCCCCCATGCGTACACCGCAGGGATATCACATATGTAAGTACGCAAGCCTATAAGCATGATTATGAACAAGAATATATATGTATATATTATAGTCATATATATATGTATATAGAGATGTAAATGTATATTTTTCATCCCCACACCACATGTGGCCTTTTAAGCCGGACTGCCCAAAGGAACCAAGCAAACAAGGATCATGCTTTCGGCCACCCCTATGGCAAAGCAGTGCGTGTTGCAAAAACGGGCACATGCTGTCTATAGTCTCCCTTAAGCAGATAGAATTTGGAATTCCCCTTAGCCAAGACAAGATTCCCACACCCCACATTCGATCTACTTGAGGGGGACTATAGGTGGAGGAAAAACCAATGTTATGATCACGTTGTATCCTATAGCATCTGATGGTTTTCATTGCCATTGTGATTCTTGTTCTGAATGAAGTCAAACATAGCAATGCTGTTGTGTAATAAGCCTACCTAACCAGCTTTTGCTCTGGGACTTCCTGGTGCACAGAGCCTGCACAGCTCCTCTGCCAACTTGCGTCGATAGGGTGGGAGGGGAAACTGAAGTCTGCTTACAAGTGTCTGGGTTCATACGAGCCATAGTCTAAACTCCTTAAAGAGGGGGTATAGGGCCTACGAAGGGGGATAGTAGGAGTTTATACTGTAGTTCATTTGGTGCATGATTGCTGCATCCCCAGCTTCATGACACCGATGCGCGAATCCATGATCCTAAACCCTAAATGGGAGTTTCCCAAAATTAGGGCTACCATTTTAGGGGTCCCAATAATAAGGACTATAGTATTTTGGGGTCCATATTGGGGTCCCCTTATTTTGGGAAACTACCAAATCCTGAACCCTAATCCTAAGCGCACCTTCCAGGCTATGCAGTTGTGGCATGCAACAGGGGAGGTTTCAGGATTCCCCAACAACATTGGAGGTCCAAGAACGAAGGGCCCCTTCTGGGACTCCTAAAGTAAGGACTAAGGTATGTTGGGGTCTATACTGTTTATGCTATTCTGGGGCCCCCAATTCTTGGAACCTGCCGGCATATGGCATCATGCGCTTCACTACATGCGTGCCTTGTAGTGTATTCTCCTTTCCCTGAGGAGGTTGAAGGTTTCACTGTAGTATGTACCTAAACCCTTAACCCTAACCCCAAGGAACCGTTGAACAAATGTTTTCCAATGGTTTTTCCAGTAGTTAAGGTTTAGGGCTTGGGGCTTGAAAGGCTTAGGGTTCAGCGTCTAAACCCTGAACCCTTAAACCCTAAACCAGTTCGCCGAAGGGACGCCTCCCTCAAACCCTACGGTTTGCAGCACCTGGCGTCCAGAAGTTCAAACAAGCCTGAAGAGGCAGGACAGAAGGCCAGGAGCCCAGACCAAGGCTTTCTACATTTTTATAAGGTTTTTATTCGTGATATATAATGGCTTTTTAGTGTTTTATAGGGGTTATATAGGGGTAATCGATGTTAAGGATGATGGGTTTAGGGTTTAGAAGGAATGGAAAAGCAAGAACAAATTACTATACTATAATGGGTTGTATAGGGACTACTATACGGATCATGTTAGGGATCCTTTATACATTTTGGGGTATAGGATTCCTCATATCTATGTAAAAAGGAAACCTTTTCTCTTCCTAGGGTAATGTGGGCTAAGGACTGTAGGGTCTTAAATAACTACAAATGTCATGGCAACAACGAAGAATTAATTGGAAGAGAACATGCGTATGAAAGGGTAACTATAGGTTCCGATGGTGAGAACTACACATATGTTGGTCTCAGCGACTATGGGGTAGGGTACCTCAAACAGTCCTCCAAGCGATGTTGCCATTTTTGGTCCCCACAGCACTCTGCACAAGTGTTGTCAGTTCTTCAATGTTCTTCGCAAATCTTCTTCGGGCGTTCAGAATTCTTAGCATTTGTTCACGACCATGGCTCACGATCCAGGGGGTCCCAGTTACTAATCTTGTTTCGGCAAGGAATTGGAAATCCAGAAGGTTGACAGGCTCCGCAAGCACTCATTTCTGCGCGTTGTAACTTTTTTCTGCGCTGTTCACGCATCACTGCCGGTTGTGCGTGCCACTACCGCAGGAGCCACCACCCCACCCCTGCACCCGCAGCCGCGGCTGCGACCACCACCGCAGCCACGCCGCTGCCGCCTCTTCCACTCTCAACGCAGAGGCTGTGCAGTTCATGTTGCTGACTCACGTAGCCGCTGCGGAACCTCTGCATGTGTTTTGTGAGAGAGGGCTTCAGCTGTGGAAGGCCTTTGTCGGTTGCGGGGGGATCTGTAGGGGAGCCTGGGCAAGGAGGCCTTTGAAGCGACAAAAATCTTTATTCCTGGAGCCACTCTATTCACCAGCCCGGGCAGATCCTGATCAACCAGGCAGAGGGGGGGCACGGGCTGAACCTCCACATGCCCTTTGCATAAATGCCGCGCGGTATGCAGAACTGAGGCCCCAGGTTGCATCAACGCATAAACATCCGCTACGTAACCTCTGCATAAGCCCGGGCCCGATGCCAGAGACCTCTGCATAAAAAAGTTTATACAGCGGTTTCCTCTGCATAACAACAGCGTTTATGCCCAGTTGGGGCCCCAGGCAGAACAAACACAAAACCTCTGCATAACCTTGCAAGGCCTTATGCAGCTTATGCGATAACATTTGTTATGCAGAGGTTTCCTCTGCATAAAAACGCCGTTTATGCAAAATTGATTAGCCCCACATACTGTAAGGTGATGTAAGGTGAAGGGCATCGCCTGTACATAACCTTTGCATAACTTCTGCATAAAATGCATTTATGCAAAGGTGCGCCCTTTGGGCTGCATAAGCATGCGTAAACGAAACCTTTGCATGAACAAATATGCAGAGGTTGCGTTCTGCATAAGCGCCATAAAAGTCGGGTTTAGGCCAGGGTTTATGCAGAGGTTATGCGCTTATGCACGTTTATGCACGTTTATGCAGCCCAAAGGGCCCACCTTTGCATGAATGGATTTCATGCAGAGTTTATGCAGAGGTTGCTCCAAAGTCACGGCCGTCAGATGATTTCGCTGCGCGACCGCTTTGCCAGAGAAACAACAATGCGCAACCACTGTGTCGTGATCTGGAGAGCCACCTTGCAAAGGCTGCCGTTCTGCACAGCGCAGAAGCATAAACTGCATAAGGCCCGGGTTCATGCAGAGGTTATGCGGAGGCTTTGTGTTTACGTAGCTTGGGGCCTCAGTCCAGCATAAATGCGGTTTTTATGCAGAGGAAACCTCTGCATATACCTGTTTAATGCAGAGGTTGGTGTTCGGCAAAAGCTGCAAAGGGCCTGAGTTTTTGCAGAAGTTTTGCGGAGGTGAAGCCCCGGCCCCCCGTTGCTGAGCGGTAAATGCTGAAGCGCAGGGTCACCGGAGGCTGGGTCGGGGGAGTGACACCAAAAAACGTGCAACACTCTCCCATGATAATTTTTGCACGAAAAGATCGGAAGCCGGGCGCGCTGGTGGCCCCGACGCCCCCTCTCTTTAGACCGCTGGGTAACCCACAGAGACCTTCGAAAGCCGAAGCCCTCCCCGCAAAAAACCGGCAGAAATTCCGCAGAGCTTGCGTGAGTCCGAAACATGTGCGAAGTGAATGAAGCATCGTGATTTTCGTCGTCAAATCGTTAGCCTTGTGAGCAGCACTAACACGCACAACACAGCACCCGACAATCATCATTGATCAACATCAGGAGGTCAAGCGACACGCGTTTATGCATGCACAATGCTTGGATGCTAACAAAGTGACTTTGCACGTCAGATTTGCGCAGTTTTCAATACTGAGCTTGCGGTTTTACATGTAGGAACACATAAGACCCTAACCGTCCTGAAACATGAGTCGCGAAAATCAATAGTCCCAGTCACCTCAGTCTAGTGCTGGGCTTTAAGGTGCGCTAGATTCGCGTCGAAAGGTATGGGATAAAGGAGGCAAGTTTCCAAGAGATGGTGCACTCGCCTTACCTGCCTCGTCAATGAGATCCTTCATTAAGGATACTCATAGTTGCGAGGGAACCGCCCTGACTTCCTGACCATCTCTCCCTACGAGTCCAAGTATTCAACACTTCTATGTTTACCCAAAACCTGTACCGTAATGACTCGTACCAAAATCCCAAGTACCTAGTTATTGGGTACTTGAACCCTTGGGCGCATGAAATTGCCAAAGTCCTGTGCGCGTGGCCGCTTACAGTACATATGAGTTCTTCTCAAAACGAACCCCCTGTCTATTCCCATAATGCTCAGCCCTCACAAACCAACTACATTCCCCATGTATGCTTGGGGGTCCCTGGGGCCTCGCTTTTTTTTTTCTGGAAATTCCAAATGACACCCTTGAACCCTAAACCCTCAGGCACTACCTTAGACCACTAGACCTCCACTCAGGCGCCACCTGCAGCAAATGCATTCACCACAAGGCACATTGGGTTAGGGTTTAGGGTTAAGGATTTATGGTGAATGGTGCAGGGTTTAGGGTGTGAATGGTGCAGAGTCGTTCAAGGTCATTTTCGAGTGGGTTGGTTGGGGAAAGAGGACCCACGTCATGTTTGACACATGTCCATGTTTTGAGCCGAGCACGTTGCCGAGATAAGTTTCTCCAATTGCAGAAAACAGCATGTTGGTAGAACAGTTGGGTCTGTCACACGTGGTACGGGTACACCGGCAGCTACCCAGCGTTATCGTGTTTCCACCTCTATTGTTCGTGGGTGGATGTTGGAACCTGTCTTGTAGAGTTCCGGGTGGCTGGTTATCAAGTGGGTATCCTTTTAGCAGGCTTATACAAGCATCATATACACGACTACCCTTTTACCAGCCTTATAAAAGCCTTCTACGGTGGTACCCTCCTGGTGGCTACCAACGTGAAGCTTGCCTGTTCATTTCTCAAGGCACCTTGCCCCCTTCTCCTCCTTGTCCAAAGGATTCCCAGCACGAAATATCAAACAGTCTACACTATTATGCTTTCAGACCATAAACCCTAAACCAGGAACGGGGGGAGGGGGTGGGGGTTGCATTGCACGGACAACAGATGAACAAACAGGCTGAACTTGCGCCCGGCAGGCCTGCTTCTGGGCTGCACCTAGGATACGGGTTTTGGGTCTCGGGTTTAGGGTTGAGGGTGTAGGCTATAGGGTTTGGGGTTCAGAAAGCCTGTTGCAAAAGTGTATGTATAGGGTTTCGCGTTGGTTCTCCCCTTACTAGCATAACAAGGAGGATGATATGGCCCTCTTTTTTATGAGCAAATATCTTTGTAGGGCCGGTTTTGTGTTTCCATGTCTTTTTAGGCAAGTGCAGGGCTTTTGGAGGAACTCGGCAAGGGGATGGGTCTCACAACAAGAGGTTTCTTTGAATTTTGTGTACTGGAGACTGTCATGATTCGGAGTCGCTCCTAGTGCTAGGTGAGTACGTCCTGATTAAGTCCCCTTAGGATGAGGGTTCCTTCAAATACCACTGAAGCACAAGAAGTATGAACTGTTGCAGGTTGCCATATGTGACGATGTTGATGATGATGATGATGATGATGATGAAGGCGATCCAACACGGTGACTACAGCGTGACAGCCGAACCCTCCATATAATCCCCTATATAAACCCAGTTTCCATTTCATTGTCCATTTTCTTGTCCATTTGATTCTCCATTCTAGTAGGGACCCCTAATTCCTAAAACCTAGACTTGACAGCTTGAGCCTCGAGCTTTGGCTTGACATGTTTCAAAGGGCTCTGAAGGCCAGTCATGGATTCAGGGTGCACTGGTACGCGTTGGATGCAGGCTTTCCGGGATTTGTTGTAAGGCGTTTTGACCTCTGGGATTATGCTTGAGGATGCAAGGCCTCATAGATTTCAAGTATGAAAAGTTAACGGAATATGAGATTGTTACCTGGGACCTTGTGGCAAGCAATTGCAACATCCCCTGCACCGGGTAGCAAGAGCATGTTTATGCCTTCAGTGTTAGTACAGGTCTCCACGGCAAACACGTATTTCTTGAAAAGAAGAGCAGATTGAACATTTATTAATGTCCGTGTGACCTGAATTCTACATGCCGGCTGTTCGCGATGAAAGTTTGCCCTGGCAACTGCCTCAGCCATCTAACGGCAAAACATTGATGATTGAAAACACCTTGGACAAAAGCTACATTATGGTGTTCGAATCAGTAGGTTTTGGTCCTGGGAATGCCAAAGCCACCGCATCATGAAGTGATGCTGCTGAACCGAATGGCACGTGCTATCTTCTTTGTCACCCTGTGGGCAACAGTCCCCCGCCAGGATTGCACCACCTCAACTTACAACCCCCGCCCTTATCGAACCTGATGTTTGAACATGATACGCTAAACCCTAAGCTCCGAAACCCCAAACAACCGATTTGGTTGCGCTTCAGGCCTTTCAGCTGGTATAGCGCAGGAGCAGCATAGGAAGCATAAAAAAACTTCCAGCCAGAAAGCAGACAAAACCTTTTTAGGGTTTCAGGGCTTAAGATCGAGAGTCTAGCGGCTTAGGGCTTAGAGTGTAAGGCTCAGGTTTTCAGACCTAGGGCGCAGGGTAAAAGATGCTGAGGATGACTTTCATACTGGGTAGGCCCCTGGGATATTTAATATCTTCCCCATCATCATCGTAGTACAGTGGGTACATTCCATGTAGTAGGAGGAGAAGCAGCATCAGCTATGGCTTTAATAGGGGACCCTATATATTGAATCAAAAGGTTTTAGGGGCCAACCCAGCATGCTATCCATAAGGCAGGGTCCTTTGCAGTCCTTCAGAAAACCACCTTAGTCGCTACTTGGAGGGTAAGGGAGACTTAGTAATCGGGTCAACAATGGGGATAATTAGGGTTACCATATGGGTTATAGGTTTTTAAGCCACTTACTAACCCTGACCCTCCAAATAGGCGTCCTGAGGGCACCCCTCCTCTGAGGAACCATGCCGGGGCTTAAAGTTGATTATGTGCTACATCCCCTGGAGAACATGTTATAGCTTAAGCTATAAGTGTTTAGGGTTTAGGGTTTTAAGAGCCCGGCTGTAACCGCGGCCCCACAGAGAACTCGAAACGCTAGACCCGAAGACTTGAATCCGAAACTTTAAATCCGAAGCCCTTACTCTTGAACCCTGAACTCGGCAACAGATATTAGTTATGTGTATGTATATGTTTATATATGTATAGCATAGATCCTCTTATATCCCTTGTATAGCTACTCCAATCCCTATTCGACCCTACAAGCTGAAAATGTCCTAGGTCACGGCTGGCGCAAGGAAGTTGGTCTTATGGGTGCGGGCTTGGGGGGACTTTGAAATGCAGAGTTCTCAGTATGATAGGTAGAGCAAGTATTAGTGCAGGGTAGCATGGTGCTTGGGGGGCATACCAGACTGTAGCTTATAGGGTTGAGAGTTAGGAGGATGATACGGGTAACATTGAGGATGATGCGGGTAGAATTGATGTCTCAGCGTAGGGTTTAGGATTTAAGTGCTTAAGTCTGGAGTTTATAAGGGTTCAGGGTTGAGGGTTTATGGGGTTTCGGGGTTAGGCTTGCAACCCATGATAGACCTGTGATTTTTTAATCTTGTGCGGTTCGGATTTTTGTAATCCGTCAAGACAGGTGGATGAAGCAGTCTCTTCCTAGGAAGTAGTGTAACTGTAGGGAATGAAAGACTATGTTCTTGATCGGGGGTTGCTCTAATCTGTTCAGACTTTTGCGGGGCCATTATTTCATTGCTCCCTGAGCCCTAAAGTATAATCCTGCGTAGCTGTATAGAGTCCCCCTTAGGTAGATAGAGTATGGCTGTGGGTATCTCATAATGAGAGCCCCATATACTCCAGAGTCTATCTTTTTTAGGGCGGGCTATATACCTTTACACATTTCCCAATGAGGGTAGATTATGAAGTAATCCTGGAAGTTAGGTGCGGGAGCAGTTTTGTGTATAGCCCTAAAAAACCCCATTATAGTAGTTTCCATTTTATTTTCCATTATCCCTATACAAGCCCAATATAACCTTAAACCCTAAACCCTTAAGCCTATACAGTAGTTTCCATTTTCTTGTCCATTATCCCTATACAAGCCCAATATATCCTTAAACCCTAAACCCTTAACCCTATACAGTAGTTTCCATTTTCTTTTCCATTATCCCTATATAACCCCAATATATACCCTATAATCCCTATATAATCCCAAAATAACCCCTAACCCTAAACCCTAAACCCCAATATATCCCTAATATAACCCCAATATAACCCAAATATAACCCCGATATAACCCTAATATAACCCTAATATAACCCAATATAACCCTAATATAGCCCGAATATAA
>CAJNIZ010046799.1:13243-38825 GCA_905231905.1 Symbiodinium pilosum | reverse complement strand
AATCCCTTATATAACCCTGTTTAAGGAGTTTAGAACCCCATATATAGCAGTTTCCATTTCATTTCCCATTGTCTTTTCCATTTGATTCTCCATTGTTGGGGTATATATAACCCCCTTTAAGGAGTTTAGTATGGCTCATTGCTAAAAGCATCTACAACTAAGGATGAACACGTTTCAGCCTGCTATACATTTTGCCCAGACCGATTGTCATAGCTCTGACTTAACCCTTTGAGAAATTGAAGGTACAGCATGCTGCCTGCTAATTGCCATGAATGAAGGTAATTACCAGGGGCTTCGGCAGTGCCCTCTTGCAATCCTCAGAAGATAATCCCAAACTACTCCAGAACTGAACTGTTGCTAGACCCTTCGGACCCTTCAAGCATGAAACCCGATTTCAATTACCTACGCCTCTACAATCAATCAGAAGCTGAACGCTACTGGGCACCCGGCACTGTAGGTACCACCTGGCCCGAACTTGGAACATGAGCGCTAAAATTGTGCACGCTAATAGTAATAATAGTAATAACAATAATTAAGAAGAGTCATAATAATTGTAATAATAGTTGTAATTGTAATTGTAATAACAATAACGAATAACAATAATACAAATATTAAGAAGCTATACCTGGTTAATTCAGCGACGCGGCTTAGGAAGATTGAGCGCAGCAAATCTGCACGCCATACCCATTTCATTCAGGAACCAGGCTTGGAAAAAATCATGTGCACTGCCTGTTCACTCCTCACTTGCGCCTAACATCGCAGGAACCATGGCAATATGGAGGACTACAACTATCTAGAGGCAGTTTCGACGTGACGGAAAGAGCATCGCCGTTTCTCCTGGTAAGAGACTTTGACAGCAACCGATGATTCAAAAAAAGACGATGCACCTTACGACAAGGGAATGGTGACTTGTTCTAAGAAGTTGAAGCAAGGGCAGTTTCGGGCGTTTGCCGCTCCTCTCCACTCCTCAGTAGGGGAAAGAGTGTCAACTGGGAACTTCAAGCGATGCAGCTCTTCTGGGATTGTCAGGGTTTTAGCCACCATTACAAAAGCACATATCTGGCGACCACAAACATGCACATTCAACTCCTGCATAATATGTGCTAGGAAAACGCTACAGCCATAAATCAACTTCGTCAACATCTACCTAAACTTCGCTGCGAGCCCTCTCAACCTTCCTTGCTATAACCTGGAATCTACTGTGGATGGAGAACTCTTGCAAAGCCTTACATATTTCAGACTCCAGAAATTACACCATGTTTGGACTCCTACTGGCACAAGATTTCCTTATCCACGGTGAGACCACCTGGGAATAAGGAAAGGGGATTACTGGGCAAGCCAGCATCTGTGCTCCCCCCAGACCCTAAATCCTAAACCCTGAACGGACCCGAAGAATTTCGTGGGGCATAAGGACCCTGGTAGGTGTATTCCTATTCTGCCCGTACTGAATTCGTGGGGTTTCATTATGGGCTCCGCTTAACACTAAACCCTAATCCTTTTCGAATACTTTCCTTGTTGCGCCTGGTCGCGATGCATCCGCCTCTTCAGGTCCGCAGCACCTGCCTCGGGTTTTGACGTTTAGGGTTTAGGGGCTTGGGTCTTAGAGTTTCCCTGCTACCACCCTCTGTACTACCCCCCCCTAAGTTCCCCCGTAATTAACCTGAATTACGGCCAATTATCCTTGAATGACCTTAACCAAGGGGGGAACCTAGGGGGGTAGTATAGAGGGGCGCAGTAGGGGAACCCATGAGTACGCTGCGCCTCGTCACCCACTTTTGACAGGCCATCCATCACCGCATTGTAGGAGATCCTTTCAGGTTTAGGGTTTAGAGTTTAGGGTCGGAAGTCTGTACTGTAGAGGCCTTCGCGATTTTCAACAGGGTGCCGGGACATACAGCGCCTGCATCACATGCCAGTTATACAGCGGCTATCAGGGCCCTAGACCCCAAACCCTCACGAAATGTTCAGGCCCTTTGATTAATGAAAGCTCTCAAGGACTTTCACAGACATGCTGCAGAGGTTACCCTGGAATTTCAAGAAGTCCCAGGCGGTTGCGTCTCGAGGGTCTGGCACCCGTTCATCCAAGAGATCGCCCCAGCTACTGATCTCCTCCAGCCTGTTGACTATTATAATGACTACGGTCTCCGGCAGGTTCAGTGTTTTGCTGTGCTGTGCTCTTGAAATGCTAGGCGCGGTTTTGAAAATCACGGACGTGCTTCTCATGTATAGAAAATCTTTTCAGGTGCAAAACTCCGGTTGTGGGCCTGTGCAGACGGCGAGCGTGCTTTGAAAGCAGATTTAGGATTCACGGGCCAGAGGTTGGAAGGAAGTGTTTGGAGTCCATGTCGTGTATTGCGGGCGCTTTGTGGAGCTCATTTTCCTTTAACTCAGGATTTTTTTTGTTGGGCACTAATCTGCTAGTAGGAGGAAGGACGGCTGGAATTTGGGGAAAAAGCGCACTCATCTCAAAGCCACTTCGCAATCCGGACATCTGTTTATCCACGTTTCAGCTTTTTCGAGGACATGCCGCAGAACCTAAATCCGCAACACCTTCCTCGCAACGTCAAGCTGAGCTTCCGACACATTGGGCACCAGCTGAGCATTTTTGATCGCATCAATCCTATCAGTCAGAGGGCTCAAAAGGTGGGATGAAGGAAGGTGGGGTATAGGAAATAATCCCCAAGATAGTAGAGCATGTAGTAAGAATCCTTTAACCCACCTACCTTCATCCCACCTTTTTGAGTCCGAGGTTGGGGTGAGGGTAGGGGGTTTAGGGTTCCAGGGGCTTAGGGTTTAGGGTTTAGGGTCAGGTAGGGATCCGAGGAGTCTGAACCTAAACCCTAAACCCTATACACCTTAATCCGTGATGTGAGCATTTTCCTGTTGACTTGCTTGCTTACAAGGCTTCCTTCGCCAGAACAATTTTTTGGGGGGATCAAGCAGCATGGACCTGTGGATGGAGTTACAACTTTGAAAATATGCCCTAAGGCAAGTACCCAACAACCAAATACTTACCAAAAATGTACTACAACTACTAGTGCCAAAATCTCAAATACCCTAAACCCTAATTATTGGGTGCATACATCCGCAGAGTTGGGATACCTTTCATACCAGTACAACTACACGGTCTGAATATGTATGAATACATATATATATATACATATATGCATGCCCACATACATACATACATACATACATACATACATACATACATACGTACATGCATACATACATACATACATACATACAGATTTCTAATTAGGTTTGAGGGTTTAGGGGGAAGGAACGGATGAAAGCTACCACACGCAAGTGAGAATTGATTGCCTGCTGAACATAAAGGAGCTCCTGCTTCAACTACAGACTTGCTGTGTCCGCGCTAGGGGCTGGTGGTCTTTGTTTGAACCCCAGTCAGAGTTGTTGTATACTTATCATGTAGCACAACCGATGTTGGCATGCGAACGCTGATTCGGAAACCGCAAGGCCATCCAATTCGGTGGCGGTGTCGGTGTTGGTGTCCATGGCCATGGCCGTGGCGGTGGCTGTGTCGGTGGGGGTGGCGGCACCGACGTGGGCGGCAGCGGCACAGGGGGTGGCAGTGGTGGCGGCGTCACTCTTGCAGCACCAACAACCTGTCCGCGCAGAGAGTGAATAAATAGCAAGAAGTGGTTCCGCATGATTAGTTTGTTGCTGCCATTGGGAGAGGATTCATGTTGACATTGTTCCATGAAAGCTCTGTCCCAGCGTGGTCATGCACTTGCACCAAGACTCGGGCCATTTGTGAGCTTGATCTGGATCAGCTACAACAGCCTGGGAAAGCTTAGTGAAGCATGCCCAGAATGAGTTTAGGCTTCTCCTAAAGTCAAGGCCACTTGGGACAAACTAAGTGAAGAACAAGGTCTTACACTATGTCGAATTCATTTGGTAGTATCCCTGCAGATGTAGGAGCTTGAATAGTTACCCATGTCCTTCTCTTCTACTCCTAACAGTTCAGGGTATCATATAGCCTTGAAAATTCTCTAGGCCTCTGTAGTATTCACTTGGGCCTGGGAGGTTGATCCGCCGGATCCAGAGCCAAACACAACTCAGGTTTTAGAAGTATGAGGCATTACCCTCTGCCAGAAGACATGTGAAGCCCCAAAAAGGGCCTCATTTAAACTACTGCTCTTTTGATGGGGGCCTTTCTGGGATTTGCGGGGAGGTGGTCTCTCAAGGATTAGCGTGTAGCGTTCCGGGACTGCAGGTTCATGCTATAGATGTTTGGGGATTTGGGGTTACGGCTTTTACCTAAAGGGTCTCTCAACACAGGTTAGCCAGGGGACCTTTATATAGAGGGATTGCACAGGGATTTTGGGGGCCCTACAGAGATTATGCGCGGTTCATTCCGAGAAGGGACATATATGGATTACAGAGGGATTGCCGGAGCTCCCGACAAACGACCATGATGGGGAGAAGATCCCGGTTAGAGGCGCCTGACTTTTGAGAACCCTAAACCGCACAAACCCCAATGCAATCATATTCCCAATTCCCATGCCATTTTCAATTGTCTTTTGCATCTGATTCTCCATGGGGCAACATAACCAAGAGCCGGACGCATCCATGAATCAGCGAAGTGTAGTTAGACCTGAGCAATCGGCTCTAAGGTCACATGGAGCTTGGAAAAATAGGGAGGGACCCTAGGGATTTGTGAGGGTGAAAGATAGATTCTAGAGGTCCCGACTAGAAGCAGTAGGTTGTGAAGGTTTTGGGAGGAACAGCCACAATTTCTGACACATCTTGCTACTTCCCTTTCAGGCATCCGCACAAAGATACTTAGAAGCAAGGAGTAAAGACGGACCGTCTCAAGAAGAGTTGGGTCTCGTCTTATGTGAGCCATTAGGGTTTAGGACTTAAGGTATACTGCAATACTGAAGCTCCAAGTATTTGCTGGTGCAGGGGGCACTATGATTTGCGAGATGATCATATTACGTCAGCAGGCAAACGACCGCAGTGGAGCCTTCAATTCCTGGTTACTTGAGGTTCCGTGGAACGTAATAAGTATACTTATACATAAAAGCTCAGCTGCCCCCATGTCTAACCTACGTACTTAGTCCCTTGATCGTCAAGTAGCTGTCTCCCACAGCCTTCTCGATGCTGCGACTATTGGTGCCTTATGGTCTCAGGGCTCAAACATACGAGCTATATAGTCTGAACTCCCGGTAGCCCTCATAACCCTTATAGCCCTCCCCTAGATCTAGATGATCCCCTATATAACGCCCCTTAAGGAATGTAGACTATAGTACGAATGAAAGCCGTATGCCTGCAGTCCATGAGAATTCGGCTGGCAGCATCCTCAAGCAGGACCTAAGCTGGGTTGTTGTTAAGGAACTTAATTTTACTATATTTGGGAGACCATATTAACTGCAATATATGCACCTTATGGTAACTTAATTTAAACTCCTTAACAGCAACCCACTAAAGTTTGGAATGGGGACAGTCCGCATCTCATAGCCCTAGCTCCCTAAACACACGGGTTATTTGTTGTGCGGGAGGGGGGGATCCAATGTTTTTGCATCCAACCCCGAATCCCAGATCCTGCACCCCAAATCCCAAACCCTACTCCCTTAAATTGGGTCGGGGAATGCCTGTGAAGGAGTCTTCAAAGAACGCAGCGCAGGCCTCAGGCTTCGGCACATTGGGCCTCAGCACTCAAGGCTTAGGGCTTAAGGTCTGGGGTGTAGGTCTTAGGGTTCGAGCTTGGGGATGTAGGGTCTGGGTTGTACCTAGAATAGCGGTTGTACTTATACGAAAAGGCTTTGTACCGCAAAATGGGTATCTGTGCGGCTTCTGCAGGCCTGTGCATGGGGGCTTTAGGTATAGTTTGGGTACTGCCCCCACCCAGTAACAGTCTATATTAGGGGTCCTGTTAACGGCTATATCTAACCATACTATATTCATCATCCAACTGTCACTGAGTGGGGGCAGTACCCAAGGTATAGTCGTATTCGAGCTTGAGTGACGTGCTATGTGTAGAGACCCACTCTTGTTCTGCATGCTGTTGGTCGTCCTGTTGCTGGTTGACTCAAAAAATAACTTGAGATGAAGCCATTTCAGGGCACGTGCCAAGGTCACACTTCTGGCGCCCTGTTTCTTCGCCAGAGGATGTGGGAGAACTGCCTTAAAAGAAGCCCTAAACCCTAAGCCGCCTCCACTGCTCACCTGGATTGGGAGACTTGCCAACAGTGATGTGCGCCGCTAGTTGCAGTAGGGCTGCCAGGGGGCAAGCTCGTGACGGTAACGCTTACTGGACAACCAAGAGCTGTAGTCTAAACTCCAAGCATTACCCTTAATAACACTACACTACTCCCCTATATAATCCCCTCTAAAAAGTTTAGACTGCAGCTCATTGTTTGGGAGCTTCTTTAAACTTACCTGGGCACCCCGGCCAGGCGCGTCAGGCGAGAATGAGGCCCAAATCACCAAACATTTACCCAAAAACTCGGAAGGGAGTATATCATACAGGGACTATATATGGGGAGTTGTTCTCCACTAAGAGCCAGTACGTAAATCCTAGACCTGCAACGAATATGTCCAGATTCATGAACACTTTTTGCAGAACACTTTAACCCCCTCCCCGTAATATGAATTAAACTTCCCCACCCTCCCTAATATACTCCCAGTATATTCAAATATACCACATAATGGAAGTATTTGATATTAGGGGGGGTGGGGGTGGGGGGTTGATATTAGGGGGAGTGCACTAATAGGGAAGGGGTCTGTGCGATTCCAGAATTATGGCTTTGGGCATAGAGGAGCCAGTCCTTGGATTCCGGTGGCTACCAGGAATTTCTACCGTTAACTTTTTTTCGCCTCAAACCTAAGCCCTAAAGCCTAAACCTAAAGCCCCTAAACCGTAAACCTTGAAGCCCACACCCTAAACCTTAAAGCCTAACCCCTAAACCTTACAGCCTAAATAAAAACCTCTAAACCCTGAACCCTAAACCTTGAAGCCTTGACCTTGAAACCGAATCAAACCTCTGAAGACAACAACAAAAAGGCTGGGCGCGCTGCGAAAGCTGCGCGTAACGCATACGCTCCAGCCTCGGTGTGTGTGTAGGGGTTTCGGGTATAGGCTTTAGGGTTTTCTGGGCTTTAGGGTTTAGGCTTCAGGGTTTTCTGGGCTTGTTTGGGGCTTAAAGTACTTTGAGTTTATTTGAGGGTTAAGATACACTGCTTTTTTTTTTTAACCCCCCCAGGTTCACTGCTCTCTTCCCCCATAACCAGGGCTAAAAAGTTTAAACTTCATTATAGAGACCCAAAATTTAAGCCCAAAAAGGGTAAAGTTCTTCTATTGGTTAAGTAAGACGGTTCCAGGTCGCTTAAGAAGGCTGATATTGACACTAGGTCAAAAAGGGTTCTTGGGCCACTTGGTACAAGAGTCCAGCGCAAGCCTGATGGACCCGTGCGCCTCAACCCTAAACCCTATACTTACTGGGGGTTCGTCGGGAATAAGGGAATACATCATCTAGGGGTTATATGTAGGGAGTACTTGGGCATCTTTATGCCCGACCTTTTCAGGAATACGGGGGTTAAAGCAGGGGATATGCTGCGCAACCCTTTAGGAGTACAACAACACACTTGCCAATCTATAGCCCTTGAGGTGTAAGGCTTCAGCCCAAATAGCTCCATGCCACCGGCTAAGTTCAAGAGGACTGACGAGGGCCCAGATATCCGCCAATGCTTTAGGGCAGAGCGCTTAGGGTTAAGTTCCTGCACCAGTCATACACAGTTCAAGGGGAGCATGGTGGGCTCCTTTCACAAGGATAACGTTATGCTTATCGTAGAAGTCTTTGTAACTGCATTCTTTCCTATTTGTGTGCAATGCCATGATAATCCCCACCCAAAACCATACTCTCGTTGTTCAAGCATCTGCGTCAACCATCATTCCCTACTAAGAACCAGTAAATCCTAAGAATATGGGCTGTGTGTTACAAACGCATAATCATTGTCTGACTGCTGCTGAGTGCGAGCAGAAATTAACCGAAACAATCCGAATCCCTACAAAATGCCTTGGAAGAGTTGCCTAAAGCCTCTAGAATCTGAGCTAATACCTGCACTTTGAAGGTAGTCCTGTACATGTGATCAGGGTCCTAAATGGTTGCCAATGCTATGGTTCTAGATTTCTTGTATAATCACGGTATATGAAGTGCTTCAAACAAATATCACATGTACATTTGCGGACCCTATGGCCCTCCAGGAATGCACGATTGTGAGGGGCTTAGGGCTTTAGATCTGTACTAGGTTGCCAGCGAAGTTGAAAACCCCACGAACGGCAAACTCAGGTTAAAGAGGATTTGCAAACAGTTGTCGAAACCGCTGATCCAGCCTGGAAAAAGAGTTGAACATACAGAAAAATGTTTAACCCCATCTTTGTTCAAGGAAAATCCCCTCAAGCAGCGAGATTTCATATAAAACCGAAAAGATTCTAAACCGCTGTGAATCCAGATGCACCTGAGTGAAAAATCTGCACGCCGCCCAAAATGCTTGAGCGATCTTTTGAAATCCCAGGGTCGGGGTTTGGGGTCTCAGTTGGCTGATGAATACATGGAGGTTCATGGGACTTAGTAACTATTTATAACTGGGCTTATAACCCTAGGTATAACCCCCCTAACTAACCTTATAGGGGTTACCCCAATTACAGGCAGGGTTATAACCCCCGTTATAAATAGTTACTAAGTCCCATGAACCTTCAAGTAGGGATTCTATCATCTGCTAGAATTAAAAATTCCAGCTCTGCCCCTCAATCAACAGACAAATCCGGCCAAGGAACATGGTCCAGACCAAACAGCCTGAAATGATGGATGCTTTCCCTATAGGCCCTAGGGGAGGGGTTGTGGAACGCTCCATGCTCCAAATCATCCGACTGTACCCGCCGGAAGGTCTTTCCCAATACAACCCTATATATATATATATATAACCCAATCTACATGTATACAACCTTGATTTGCCCTATATATCCCCTGTAATTAGCCAAGAGCCCTAGCCCTAAACCCTTGCCTCTGAGCCCTAGACCCTAAAGCCTCAACCCCTACACCCTACCCTAAACCCAAAATCATCTCTAGTCTACACTCCTACTATCCCCCTTGATAATGGAGAATCAAATGGAGAAGAATATGAAAAATTAAATGGACACTGTGATTATATAGGGGGTTATAGAGGTTATAGTCTAAACGCCTAGTATCCCCCTGAAATTCAGACTGAGAAATCTGAGGCCGCTGCCAGCCCTCACCCCGCTTCACGTCGCCAGCCTCCCGACATGCTGTAGTTGGGGGTCAAGGGGTCCTAGCGGGCTTAGGGTTTAAGAGTTTAGGGTTTAGGGGCTTAGGGTTTAGGGGCTTAGGGTTTAGGGTTGGGGGTTAGGGGGTCCCAGTAAGGGAACGGAAAAAGAAATGGATGCTACTGGTCTGTTTAGGGTTTAGGGTCAGGGGGGCCTCGGATTGCCAAATACCCGTAAGAATGACAGCAATATGATGATGTCTGTTTACCAAAATTTGTTTTCTCAATGCGGTTGGGAGGTCTAGGTACATCCCGGGCCCGTATCGTCTTCTGAAAGTTGTGATCCAATTGTAGCTGAATGGGGGCACTATCCAAGGCCTACATGCCGTGAAGAGGTTGGGCTGCATGCCTCCAGGTAGCACAAGGGAATGCTATCTCCAAGTTGTTAGGGTTTAGGCCTTGGGGTTTATGGCAGCGAAGCCACTTGTTCGCTCTCTCTGTCTCTGTCTCTGCTCAGGTCATACCAAGCTGTGGGAACAGCGGCTTGGTGATGACTCCTGCATGATCTGCATGCCAAGTTCAATGGTCTCCAAAGAAGATTAGGCTGTTGACAGTAGTCGAGAACACCCCCTGAAATCTCTGAATCCTTGGGAACTTCCTAGCAGCAAGTGTGATGCTGTTTGATCGGCTGGGATATGTGTCCAAGGACATGCGCACTGAACCCTACATGGCATCAAGCTTCCCGAAGGCGAATCCTCCTCCTGTATGCACATGCGCAATCACTCTCTGGCCACTCTGGTCCTCATAGAACCAGACGCCCCAAATAACAACCTCAACCAGCCAAGCAAATTGCCGAGTCCTCTGTACCGCGGAATGTCCTCTTGTGGAACTTACCTACAAGCGCCCCTTTATGAAGCCTTCCGCAGATAAGCACCATGTCTCGCTCCTCCTTGGATTAGGCCAGAGGCGAGAATGATGTTCACAACAGCAGCATGGGCAGCCATTTCTGAAATACACCGAGATCCCAAACCTGATGAACGCAGAATCCTAAGCCTTGAATCGGAAGCCCCAAGCCCGGAATCTTAGAACCCTAAACCGTGCAGATTCCCAACCCCTGAGCCACCTCTTTGAACGCACTCTGGAGTTCGGTCTAATCTACTAGTACCTTTATACTAGCATTGACAAAAACCACCCACCCAAAATATTGAGCATTCCCCAGCAGAGACCTCTTTTTATTGGAAATGTTTTTAATGTTCAGGGTGAGGCGAAGTTTCATATTCATATGGGGATGATATCCCCTTTGTAGGCCCATTATGACATTATGGTAACCCTAGGTCGTTCCCAAAATCAACGTCCTATTTTGGTACCCCTAAATTTTAGGTGCCGTACTATCATCTGTAGCCAAAAGGGGGCCATAATTTTGAGAACAACCCAGGTAACCCCTATGTAGTACCCTGAACCCTGCATAGTAGCTTGCAATTAATTTCCAGTATCCCTATATAACCCTACATATTCTTTTATATCGCGATATGCTAAACCCTAAACCCCTAAATCCTAAACCCCTAAACCGTAAACCCTACACCTTAAACCCTCCCCACGACTCACAACCTTCCGCGGCCTACCTTGGCGCAAGCATCCAGAAGGATGGCCTGGAGTGTGTGTTTCTCCCCGGAAGGTACGGGGTTTAGGGTTTAAGGGTTTAGGCTTTAAAGGGTTCTAGGGTTTAGGGTTAAGGGGTTTAAGGGGTTTAAGGGGTTCTAGGGTTTAGGGGGTTCTAGGGTTTAGGGTTTAAGGGGTTCTAGGTTGCGGGGTTTAGGGGTTAGGGTTTGGGGGTTTAGGGTTTAAGGGGTTCTAGGGTTTAGGGTTTAAGGGGTTCGAGGGCTTATAGTTCAAGGGGGTCTAATGACTTTCATCGGGCTCGAGGGTCATGATCGCAGAGTTGTATAGCATACAGTGTACATACTGTTGAGGTGTTTTACTAGAATTGCTGTTCAAGCCCCTGTACTACTGTTTGAGAACAGGGTTGCAAGTGCCCGCAACCGAATAGGCCTGGGAAACTTTGGCATAGCTCTTCCCAATAATCTGCCAGAACAGGCCTTAAGTTTGGAACACTTACCCGAAACCCTTAGCCCTTAACCTCCAACCCTGAACTCTAAATCAAGTGACGTTGAAGGTAGGCGTGAGCATCTTACAGCTATAACCATGATGGACCCTGCAATTCCCATTAGTGAGGCCAAGAAGAGTAGATAAAGGGGTCTATAAGGTCTAACAGGACATCCTAAAACCCAAGTCAGGCATTTCGGCCTTGACTGAAAAGCTCTCCATACCCTCTCAGGTCCCGCGCATATTGTAAGCTAGATGTTGTGCCTGCAAAGCCACCATGCAAGCAGGACAGGCCAGTATCTTCTCGAATCGCATGGGGATTGTTGGGGCCGTTATATCCATGCTGTGGTTAGAGGCTTGACTCCTGGGCATCAACCATGCTAGGGTAGGTTTGATGGCACCGTAATACTATTTTTTTGTACTGGTTTCATCGGGATTATGTCCGGGCTGAGTCAGTATTTTCAAGCAACCGCCTTATAGCACGGAACCATCTTTGAAGAATGAAGTGGTCCTATGGCCGAACCTATTGGGCCATCGAGAAGCTCACAAAAAAGTTGTCGTATAAATGCGCCACAGCCAAGCGCAAGACCAATGCAGGCATCAAGCCATAAGCCCCTCGTAGAGGTTTAGGGTTGAAGGTTTATGGTGTAATGTCAGATGCAGGAGGACATCAGCAGCCGCACTCCAAAATACCCTGAACCCTAAATCGTGTGATCAAAATCCCAATCCCTGAGCCCTAGACGCCTGAAGTGTCCTTGAGAGCAATTATAGGGCTATGTATTGGATGATATAGGGTTATCTAAGGTTCAGGGCTTCCAAAAAACATGGGTGCCCTCTGTGTGGGGTCCCTAAAATCAGGATTCTGGAAGATCAGGGTCCAGTCCATGAAAAGGCGCCTATTTATGGAACTTAACTAACCTCTGCTAGTCTAGATTCCTAGGGCCCCCCCCAAAAGGGACAGATCCCGAGTAGAAGACAGGGATTGTTTGGGGTTTGTGTCCCATCTGAAACCCTGCAGATCTACCTGATCTGTACCCGTAAGCCCTAAAACCTGACCTAAACCCTAAACCTTGAACCATGTCCATCGAGTACGATGGTGCCTGCGGACGCGAAGTTCACAAGCTCCATGAACCACCGCTCACTGCCACTAACCTCGGTCATGATATCAAATCTGCTCCCTGTTCCCTAAACCGTATGGGCAACATATACGGGTTACGTAGGAGAATATTCATACATGCATATTGATTGTATACGGGATATACAGGAGATATATAGAGGTCCGGGTTTAGGGTTTAAAGTCTAAACTCCTATTTCCGTAAACCCTGAACCCTGAACCCTAACTCCTAAACCCTAAACCCTCAATCCTAAACCCTAAACCCTAAACTGGCGAGAGCGTGGCTGACCATGTACATGCGCACTCGAGCCGCACACACCGAGGACCCCCGTCCGAGCGTCTTGACAGATACAGTGNNTGCATCTTCCTTTGAAAAGCTCGGCGAGCCAACAAAGGCCTGAGACACATACAGTGAGGGAGGGTAAAGCCTCCGGGTAGACGGTGGAGATTTCTGGTTCCTGGGCCCCCAAAGCCCTGGAGGCGGGGGACGTGCTTTTCGATTTTCGGCATAAACTTTATTTTGCATGGTTTTGGGGGGGGCCATCTCCCAAGCCCAGGCCAGGGGGCATTCATTAACTGGGGCAGCGTGTGGCAGAACGCTACCCACGCCTCCCTGCGAGACAAAAAAACAACATGCTACTCGCGTTTCACGCCTCACAACACATATTGTCCACAGTGCTAACTTCAGCGGCGTGCGGCGGCACTCAACCCAAACCACCCTGCACAGCCAAGATGCTCAAATTTCGGCGGCGCACGGCAGCACGCTAAGCACGCCTCTGTGCGTAGCTAAAATTTCGATTTGATCGACACCGCGTGCAAGGAGCGAGCGGCACTAAGCCTCGAGCGACCCACACCTTCACGAGCCTCCTCTTGTCCCCTCCTTTTTCAAGACGTTTAATCAAGCGGCGCATCGAAATCCATATACTCGTATCTCCATGGTAAAAACCTAATCCCTAAATAGTAGCTTCCATTTTATCTTCCACTATCCCAATATAACCCCTACCCCAATGGGCTAACAAACTTTTAGTGCTGCACCATGGCTGGATGGCGCCGGGTTACAGCTCAGAAGCTACTTTGTTTTGGACATGGATGCAAGCGAAGGCCTATCTTTGACAATCCGTACTCCCCTAAACCCGCTAGCGATGAAGGTGCAAAGCTTGGTAGCCTTATCCGGGGAAAGCTGTCATCCAACCCTAAACCCTAAACCCGTCATCCCCTGTTGATTAAGGATTTGGAGGTTCAGGCTGATTTAGTAAGTAATCGCTTCCCCCTAATATTAAACGACGTCCCCCACCCCCCCGCCCCCCAATATTAAATAATCCGTGCCCCGAGAATTTCCTTTTAACATTAGGGGTGTATATTCTGTATATTTATTGAAGGCATTAGATGGGGTTGCCTTTAAACTCCGTTTAAATTCCATGGAAAATTAATTGTTAATTCAAATAGTTAATGTTCCTTTCAAAAACCATTGACATCCAATTAAAATACAAGATTTTGATTGAAATTCTTTTCAAAGCCGATTGGAATCGAATTAAACATCCCGTTAAAATCTATTGAATTTTCATTAAGAATGCCTTTTAAAATCAATTGAAATCGAATTAGACATCCCGTTAAAATCAGTTGAAACTCAAAAAAAACCTTTTAAACTCAATCGGAATTGAAATAAAATCGCGTTAAAATCCATTGAAATGTAGTTAAAATCCATTTAAAGTCAAGTGAAATCGAATGAAACTAAATAGATATTTAACTAATTACGGCTAAAACTGCTATAACATCATTTAAAATCGCATTTAGCTCTTGAAATCGAATTAAACATCCCGATAAAATCAATTGGAATTTCATTAAAATCCTTGTAAAATCAATTGAAATCGAATGAAACTAAATAGATTTTTAACTAATTACGGCTAAGCTTGTTATAAAGTCATGTAAAATTGGATCTATAGTTCTTGTATACACAATCCCTCTATTAAAGCCAGAGGAAAAACCGTCAAAACCTAGAAAATGCAGGGGATCCCTATTTCATTTGTATTTCTTCTTATACCCCCTACTGACCTCAAAACCACTCCTGATTCATTGTTTGGTGGCCCCTTTTAAAAGTAGTCTTCCCCTTTTAAAAGTAGTCTTCTGGATTTTAAAGCCTCTGAATTTATTATCTACTATTAGGGGGGATTTAAAATTAGGGGGAAGGGATTCTGTATTTGCGTACATACTACAGATATATCTACGGCACATGGCATATATCTGCATACGGCAGCATCCATGAAGCCTGATTAGAATTCGGGGTCCCATTTTGTGGTCCTCATAGCAGAACCTTTATCCTAATATAGCGAGACGCTGATTTTCTGAAACTACAATTTCGCTGTCGACTTTGCAACGGCCATGACTCTGTCGGTCCACAGGCGCAGTGATACCAGCGGAGCACATGCGCAGACAGGCTGTACAGTTTACCACGCATGCGTAGAGGAAGCCAAAGAACCCTAAACCACTCTTAAAGTTCCAGCAGCCGCTTCACTCTAGACCATGTAGGCAGATTAGCAGACCACTCTCCACACTGCGCATCGAAATCAAAAAAGTGAAACAACCTAGTCCAGGCAGCCATCTTGCACAGGAATATTGCCGGTGGGAGTGCTTGTTTAACCTGTAGGGTTGCGGGGAATGGACATTTGCAAGAAAAGGGTCGGATAGTTTTGGGCGTTGGGTTGCCTCAGGGTGGCCTTCGGAAAGCATGAGATAGGGACCCTGGTCACGTGGGAGTCTTGTGAACTCCCCAGCCCGAACTGAACTTCTGGGTTTAAAATGCAATTGCAAACCAGCAGCCACTGCCCAGCAGCAAAGTGCCTGCCAAGACCCCTACCAGGAATCCTCTGCATATGAGGGTTTAGGATTTAGGGTTCAGGGTTAAGGGGGCCGTCTCATGTGAGATCTCCTAGGCCTCCTCCTGATACCTCAACGATTCTCGGATGCGAGGACTGGGCTCTAATGTACAAAATGCACGCAAAGGGTTGCCACTCAGCAGCATTGCCTGGCAGGAGTTTTGCATTAGATTTCAGGCTTTTGGTACATTGCCTTTAAAGGGATTTATAGGGGTTATATAGGGATATACTACCCCGAATAATAGACAATCAAATGGAAAAGAAAAGGGTAAATGACATGCACACTTTGAATATGTCGGGGTTTGTAGGGTTTAAGGAATATTTCGCCAAGAATGGAGAATCACATGGAAAATGAAATAACATGCACCTAAACCCTAGACCCGGTTTACGTGGGGCCTTTATAAGTATGCAGCCTCGAAGGCTCTAGCACAAGTACAAGTACAGCTTCTTGTGCGAGGTTTAGGGTCTAGGGTTTTAGGGTTCAAGAATCTGGGGTTCAGGGTCTTAGGGTTTAGGGTTTGAGGGTTTGGGCTTTGAGGGGTTCAGGGTTTGGGGTTTTGTGCGTAGGGCACATCCATAAAACACACAGCTCAGTTTGCTGCTCTGTCCCGGCCTACCGTGGCAGCGGCGGAAGGTGTATCTGCAAGCTGAACGCTTCTACTGATTCTAATGAATAATGAGAACAACAAGGTAAACAACACACATAGTAGGGTTTTCTGCAAGTATAACAAAACAGTTAAGGCAATATAGCCAATAGTATGAATCTTCATGATGATAATAGTAAAATGTATCACTAGTAATATTCTTGGTAGAACATATGTAAGAATTAACACTATGAATAGAACTAAGAATTAAGTTTCCAGGTTTAGGAATCAGGGTTTCTTTTCTGTGGGCGTCCCTGGAATAAGGATTACGTTGGTTTGGGGCCCCTTCTTTTGGAACCCCTAAACCCTCAACCCGGGGCCCCTTTTTTTTTTTGTAAATCTCTTTGGGACAGCTACGCAGGAAAAAGACCACAGAAGGCCTTGACTAAAGACCTGGAGCTTTTTAAAAGATCACGATACTGGGGTTTATTTAGTAGGGAATAAGGAATACATTCCAGGTAATATAGGGATGATATTCGCTCATTGGCTGCTACTAACAACCAATAAGTCGCATGATGTTAAGATCCAGAGCTGCCTGCCATGAGTGTGGTTTTACCTTTGGGCCTCCTTGCCATTGCAGACCCTAGTATGAAACACCAACCCCAAATGAGCTGCACTCATACAGCCTGCTGCATACTCCGTCGATCGATTCTTGGGTTTCAGGGTGGGCCGTGATGAAGGAAAGGATCTATATCCGGCGTTGAAAGTGACAGGTTCAAAGACCAAAGTGCGAGAAACCCCTTGGTCATACAAAGCATAGGATGAACTCTTATTTTGGGTTGCGAG
Source organism: Symbiodinium pilosum (assembly GCA_905231905.1). NCBI lineage: Eukaryota > Dinophyceae > Suessiales > Symbiodiniaceae > Symbiodinium > Symbiodinium pilosum. The sequence continues at coordinate 22,053 of CAJNIZ010046799.1, read as the reverse complement.
AGCATTGCCATAAGTACTTCTTGGAGGTCTAGCTGAGTCTGCTTGAGGTAGCAAGAGACATCCTCAAAACAGACCTGAGTAGCGTTTCTTGGTGGTTGAACCTAGTAAGATTATGTTTCACATATAAAATACAATACCCCAAAAGGAGGATAGGATTCTCCATATTGGGGTACCATAGTATTCTCATAAAATACTACTCACGTGAACTGCGGCCTCTCCTGGCTGAAAAACACATTAGCAGACCTTAGGGTTTAGGGTTTTGAGTTTAGGGTCACCTGCAGAAGCCTGCGCTCCAGACCAGCCATGTGGGGGTTTCCCAAAATTAAGGGTACCTTTTGGGGATCCCTATAATAAGGACTATAGTATATTGGGGGTCTACATTGGGGTACCCTAATTTTGGGAAACTACCATGTCATGATGGGTTTGGGGTTTAGGGCTTAAGGCCGGATATTGCTCTAGAACCTTGTTTGCAACCTCTGCTACTTCGCATGGGTCTCTGCAAACATTCCACGTCAAAGCCATATCACAGAAGGTAATCCTATACACAGAACCTCCTGTGTAGTTCATTGTTGAGTTGGCCATTACAATCCCATACCAAAAGGCCATAACAAACCCAACAAGGAACTACAAAGAACCCTAAACCCTGAACTCTAAATCCTAAACCCTGAACCTGAACACTAAACCCTGAACCCTAAGCCCTAAACCCTGAATCCTAAACCCTAAACCCTAAACCCTAAACCCAGGAGCCCTGGGGTATACCTGGAAGCTTATCAATTCCGGAAACCCGCAAAACTTGCTGATGTTGCTAGCATGTACGGAAAGAACGGAAAAGAGCATGGAAGCGTATTTGCGCGCGCACGCGCGTGTGTGTGTATATATACACATACATATATATATATATATGTATACATATATATATATACATATATCTATAATTGGGGGTTATATAGGGGCTGCTACAGTGGATCCATTCCTCCATTCTCTATGACCGTCAGCCAGAAGAACATTCTGAAATGGCTGCCTTGCAGAAGCGCAACAAACCGACCTCCACTACAATGTCCTCGAGGGCTTTTTTTTTCGCAAAGCGCCCTACAGATTCTAAAGGCCTGACAAGACTCAACTTTTCTAAGAAGCACCTACGACCGCAGTATTTCAAGCCTTCAAGCAGAAACTCCTGAAGCCTGAAGCCCTCCCCTACACTCAAAGCCCGACAGTGTTAGCCCTAAAGCTTCCAACACTGAACTCTTCGAAACCCTGAAGCCCTGAACTCGTGAACTCAACAGCCCTTAGCCCCTAAACCCTAAGCCTATAGGCCTTGCAAACGTCAAGCCCCTTAGTTCTAAACCGTATAGACTGTGTAGCAAGCCTCCAAAAATCCCCTAACCCAGAAAACCTCTGCAACACCCGACCCCTTTACCTGGTACCTATCCCCTGAACACCCAGAACCTGCAAGACTGTATCTCCTTGACAGTCAGCCATAAGCTTTAAGCTTCAAGGTTTAAGGTTTAGGGTTAGGGTTTAGGGTAAGCCACATACCACCAAAACTGAACCTTGAACCCCCCAAAGACCCCACACTCCAGAAACCTCCAAACCTCGCAAAACCCCTTAACCCAAGATCCTGAACCCAAATCTGGCTCTTCAGTTGGATAACATTCAACATGATAGTTCTATGCTCCATTTCGGGTTTAGCTACATAAGCTCCCAGAAAACGCCCTCAAATTGCCCCAGTAAAGAGCCGAGATAATCCCGCTGGAATGTCACTTGCCCATTTTTTTACCATTTGGTTCTCTGGCATTGGATCATACTCGTAGTCATGTCGGCCCTAAGTCCTAAAACCCTAAATCTTTAGCTCTCAACCCGAAACCCTAAACCGCGTCAAACTAAATCACAAAACTCTGGGGCGGGCCTCGGAGCTTGGCTGCGCCAAGTGCGCGCGAGGTGGCGGCGCGGAGCCTCTGCTACTTCCACGGTTTACCCTAAGCCTCTTTAATGGGGTCTAGGGTTTAGGGTTTAAGGTTTAGGGCTGGGTTTAGGGTTTAGGGGACCCTAACCCTATGCATAGGTAGGGGGTGAGGGATGTAGGAGATGCGTCGGGATTTGGGGTTAAGGGGATGTAGGGGGATATAAAAGGATAGGGAGATAGAATTATAGGCGTAGCATGGGATATGTAAGGGCATATAGGGTTTAGGGCACTCATGTGAATGCTTCCCCTCTTGTCGCGCTTGGTATGGCTTTTTGGTCAGGATTGGTAGAAGGATCCCCACCAAAAGAGTATTACCTTGGCTGGTCTAGGTCAGGGCCTAGGTTTGGGAATTTGGATTTGGCGTTCGAGGTTGGGATTTGGAGCCTACAGGGGAGTTAGGATGTGCAGCTCCTTGGGGGGTTGAGGCTTCAGAGCTCACGGGTTGAGTGCTGCTCTTTTTGTTTCAGCTCCTTTTCCCGTCTTGCAGGTTGAGTGTTTAGGGCTCAGGATTGAAGGTCTAGAGTAGCTAAGGGAATGGAGGAATGGATCTCGATAGTATTCTCCACGCAATCCCCCCCCCCACGTGTTTTAGTAGTTTCCATGTTTTGTCCGTTCTTTCATACTTGAAGCCCTACACCTTAGATATCCCTACAAATAACTGTGTAATATGTTGCTACATGTCCCTATAGATCCCCATATGAGCGACCATCTAAACTCCTTTTCTAAGGTAATGGACGCCTCATGAGGGGTGTCGCTTTACAGGGTTCCCCGTCGCTCTACAGGGTTTCATCGCCAGAGATATTGCAAGTAGAGAATAAGCTGTCGCTTTGAATGTCAGCTAAATTGAAAGTGCAGTGTAATGATTTTTGGATTGCAGGGTGTCGCTTTTCAGGTTTCCCCGTCGATTTACAGCCTTTGTATTCCGTGTCCAACCTTGACTCATAACGCGAGTTTAGAAGCTCTCTCATATATACGTATATATGCCCAGATATCTCTGTATATGCGTCAGCATGCACGGCTACCGACCCACCGCATGGTCTATGATACAGCCGCCCCTCCTGTGGTCCTGTGGTCTGGCAATTGGGGGGTGTAATTTAAAGGTTAGATTGGATTTATAGATTTATAGTTTATAGAGGCTTACAGTGTTGTAGTCGGGGTTCTATCAGGTTTTAACAAGGTTTAGAGAGGGTTCCTTAATTCCTTAATTTCACAACAGGTTTTTGACGGGTTCGAGATTTTTTTCTGAAAAAGTTTCCAGAAGGTTTATAAATGTTTTCTAGAAGTTTATCAAGGGCTTATAGAGATAGAAGGCTCCGAGTGGGGAAAAAAAGGTTTCATAGACTTTTATAGAAGGTTAACATAGCTCTTATACACGATTTTGAAAGGTTAGACAGTTTTCTGGAGGGTTCGTAGAAGGTTTACTATGGTTTCATGGAGTTTTATTAGGGGCCTACTTTGGTCTGGCTTTGAAGGAGGGTTTGGGGAGAGTTCATGGTTGCTGGGGGCTATAGATATGGCCCAGATAAGAAACTAGCCATAATATAACCTAACCCTAAACCCTACACCCTAAACCTTATATGAGCTACAGTCTCAACTCCTAGTATCCTCCTTCAAAACCCCTGTAATACTCCCCTATAATCCCCTATATAACGTCTTTTAGGGAGTTGAGACCCTAAACCCTAGATCCTAAACCCTAAGCCCTAAACCCTATATAATCCTCTGTATGCCCCATAAAACCATATGAGTGGTGTTTTTTGGTGGTTGAACCTAGTAAGATTATATTCCTTATATAAAATACTATACCCCACAAGGAGGATAGAATCTTCCTCTATGCCGAAAGCTCGTCGAGGTGCGCGGTTGCGGCAGCCGGGGCAGTGAAGCGCTCGGCCGCCGCCCCTGCAGACAGGCTGAAGAGCTTTCATATTGGGACTGTATTGGGGTTATACTGGGGTTATATTGGGACAATATTAGGGTTATACTGGGGTTATATTGAGATTATATTAGGTTTATACTGGGGTTGTATTGGGATTATGTTAGGGCTATACTGGGGATATATGGGGTTTAAAAAAATGTGTATATATATATATACATTGGAGTAATGGAACAGAACATGGAAACTACTATTTAGGCTTTAGGGTTAAGGGTTTACGGTTTAGGGCTCAGGGTTTTGGGGTTTTGGGTTCAGGGTTTCCTTGATTGCCCCTGGCTTACTTGGAGGATTAAGTGGGGCCGCTTCGCAGGAAGGGAAAAGAACATGGAAACAACTATAGGATGTAGGGTTTTAAGGGATTTGGGTGACCTCAACTCCCCGAATAATGGAGAATCGAATCAAATGGAAAAACTGGAAAAGGCAGGAACAACTGCGTTATATGCGGTTACAGTATAGGTAGTAACAGAATTGTGATTGCAAAAGCCACAAAAATCAGGACCCGATGACTAATGACTGTCACTTGACTCTCATCGGATCCTCATTGTTGAGGTTGGGGTTGCCAAAGCCCTCTTCTGATCAATGGAAAATTCCTGCACCACGCTGAGTGGCTTGAATCCTGGGAATTGCTAGTGATCTAGGGGCCTCAGGTGTTGAGATTTCCTTCATCCATCGAGATATGGCTGCAAGCTTCTCCGACAATCTGGGCAAATCAGACCAGGTCCCAGTCCAGAGCTAAGACCATGTGAGGTTCCCAATAACAACTACAATTGAGGGGTTTAAGGGTTTAGGGTGTTTGAGCTCGCTATAAGTTGCCCAGTTGCAATACCTCATGAAAGGGAATCGGTGACGCCTGCTGTCCTCAATTTTTTGGGTTTAGGGTTTAGGGTTTAGGGTTTGTTAAGGTTGCGGCCAGTCACAGGTCAGCATCAATGGCGTGCTTCCCTACACAGCGCCACTTTTAAGTTATGTTGCATGTTCTGTTGCATTTTGCTTCTCCATTACTTGGGGATAATATCCCTATATACCCCACATAACCCTACATATTCCCCTCTTTAAAGGGACCTAGGGCTTCCACTTGATTTTGCATTTCCTGTTCCATGGTGATTCTCCATTACTTGGGGGCAATTTCCGTAAACCCCAAACCGGAAATAGTAGTCTCTATCTTCTTTTCCACTCGCCCATATATCCCTATGTAGCCCGTTCTGGCCTCTGAAGTCTCTGAAGTTACAGCTCATACTATGTGCTGTCTAAGAAGGGGTCCTTAACCCTAAGCCCTGAACCCTAAACTCAAATTTCAAAGCCCTATACCCTAGACCCTGGACCCCAAACCCATTACAGGGCCTCCGACTCTAAGACTTCTGCCAATGACTGCCGGTGATCCGCGCGCCTGCGCCGATGTACTCCTCCTCCGTGGATTCGGGCCGGGCGGCGGTACGGGGACAAAGCCTCAACTTACTGATGCTTAAGGCGGAGTGGGAAAGTGAATAAAAACTGGATGACCCGCGAAAATACTCCGCATACCCCACCACCCCTCCTGAGGCAGCGGTGACTCAAATGCGGAAGAGCCTGTCGGCGTTAGCAGACAGAAGCACAATCAGCCGAAACTAGATTACTCCGCATTTTGACCCTACGTTGCTTGGTGGTGCATGTTGGTTTTAACTTTGAAGAATGAGGCTTCACCAAGGGGCACTGGATAGGTTCGGGTGCAGGGTCTCGTCAAGTTTTGGCCGTGCTGTAGGTTTATATAGAGGCTATATAGGGGTTACATTAAAAGGGATCTTATGGGGGCTATATAGAGGCTATATTGGGGATTAGAAGTCTGCTGCTTGGTTTGATAGCTTTGGAGGGTCTGTTGCACATGGACGGGCGACTGGACGCTCTACACTCCTTCGGACGAAGGCTGCAAAGTGGGGAAGGCCCTGCACGTAAGCCACATAGCTTCACTTTCATAATGCAGAGGCTGAGGTGCTCTAGTTTCCATAAAGGTCGGCTGCGGCCTACTTTTCAAGAGGTTTAGGGCTTAGGGTTGCATGTGCAAGCTCCTGAGTCCGGGGCTTGCTCAACATAGAAGGTGATGCTATCATATGTGTTGCCACATCTCCTCCCTCAAGAGCTTGCTGTATGAGATGCACACTGAGACAAGGCCATCTAAACGAGCCTAACTCCAAAAAAGCCTGCGCAACTGTTTCATACAGGCCGGGGCATCCTGATAGCCTGATAGATAGTGCTAGGAGCTATCGACCCTTGCATGTCACCTGCACGGAGGAACTCTGCACTTAACAACACTCCCCCAGACAGATCTTTGAATCTGAAAGCCATTCGCCCTCCAGGCCACCTGCACCTTTGTCTCTCAAGTAGCCTGAACGCTAAACCCTAGGGATAAGTGAACATATCGTGGAAACTACTGTTTATGGGGTTATATGAGCTATAGTCTAAACTCCTAGTATCCCCCTTAATAAACCCCTATAGTAGTCCCGTATATAATCCTCTATATAAGCCCCCTTCAAGGAGTTTAGACTACAGCTCATATGGGTCTATTATTTTGTCAACCCTGGAACCGCTAATGCCTGGCCAAGTAACCGTGCCACTGTGGATTTCTTTCTGGCACCTGCACCTCTTGGGTTGATGGAACATAACCCTAAACCCTAAACCCCTAAACCCTAAACCCTAAACTCCCAAACCTGCAAACCCTAAACCCCTAAACCCCTAGACCCTAAGCCCAAGCAGGGCTGGATTTCTGGCTGGGTTTGATTCGGGCAGTCGGCCAGACTTTGTTTGCTTCACTCCGAGCACTTAGGTTGCACAGTAGCAATAACTTCAAGTCATCTATCTTTTCGCTTGCGTAATAGGGTTTACGGTCTAGGGTTTTTAGGGTTTAGGGTTTAGGGTTGTAGTTTTTCTGTCCTCCTACTCCTCCTCCTCCTCCTCCTCCTCCTCCTCCCCCTCGTCCTTCTCCTGCCCCTCCTGCTGCTGTTGTTGCGCCTCTTTCTACCATCTGCAGACGACCGAATATGGAGGGCATGAGAACAGAACCAGTGCAGCAGACAGAGCCTGGGGATAAGATATATGAAGAAGAGGCAAGGGAAGTCAGAATATTAGGGTTTAGGGTTTAAGGGTTAAGGGTTTAGGTTTTAGGGTTTAAGGTTTTAGGGTTTAGGGTTTGAGGTTTAGGGTTCACCCAAGCAGGCAGAGACCCGAGAGACTGGAAACAACTTGAATGTTAGCTGCTCGCCCCAGCCAGCAACAGTCCGAAAACAAGTATGTTCTAGATACACCAACACTAGAAATGGCGATTCTTGCAAAGGGTGGCTGTGAGGGTTTCTGTCTCTTTCAGATTTTCAGAAACACACGCGGTCCTTGGAAAGGCAGACGGGGGGATCTCTACTGTTCTGAGAGGCGTCATCTAAGAACAGGGGTTAGCAGGAGCTCACATCATCCCAAGTCTTAAACCACAATGTAGTCCCAGTTTCAATGTAATGTTCATTGTTCTTGTCCAGTTGATTCTCCGTTGTTGGGGTTAGCGGCAGGAAGACAAGGTTTAGGGTTTAAGCCTGACATCAGCGTGCAACTACAGTCAGCCTGGGTGTGCTTTAGCCTTTAATGAACCTGCTCAGCAAAACCCATAGTTCTGTTGTGATTCTTGCAAGGACTGAGTAGGACGAGCATATTCTATATACCTTAACGTTACGTGGAGAACCTGCAAAGATTATTGAGGCCACTGTAGTAGAACCCACCCTGTGTTTCAATCCAGGCGCCAGGAGGTCCTTCTGCGCCAGCTTGATGCTCACCCAGCCAGTTTTCGGTCCACTACCAGTAAGGCGCCAGTAGCCTTAGTCCAGTACTTGAAGCTCAGGAAGACATTCGTAGTAGGTGAGAGAGATGATATGGGGGCAGAAGGTGCGCATGATTTCATCCCTGACGTAATTCGGGCCGTTCGTGGGGCAATAAACCCTAAACCCTGAAGCCTAAACCCTAAACCCTGTTCCAGGGGCAGTATTACAAGGCACCTCGCATATCTGAGGCTCAAAGGTGGCGTCCCTGTTGTATCAGTAACCCTACTCCCTAGACCCTAAGCCCCAAACCCTAAACCAGTAACAATGGAGTCATCTGCAGCGTAAGGCTTTTGCTTGTAGATGGCCTTTGCCAGGATTGCGGTGATTAATCGTATTATTGATTTTGTATTGCCATTTTGTTGTTATTTTTGCGATTCTTTGCTATCGCCCAAAATAGGGACTATTCACAGGATGCTAGAAAAGAGGCCCCTGATCTGTGCAAACTTCTACGTGCTGTCAGCGAGCGCAATCGGTCGCCAACCAGCTCCTCACAATGACGGAAAGACCAGCTATGGCTTTGTAGAGGGGTTTGCGTTGCATCTAAGTGGTTATGGGATTGGGCTTGGGCTGTAGGATTCAGGAGCTAGGTGTAATTCAGGGCTTGGGGTTGTGAAGGCAAGTGCGACAGAGGTTCTGGGCTTCCGAGGTGCATGGGGCCCCGTATCCCCCCCCCCAGTTAAAACCTAAACCCTAAACCATATAATGCTGTATGTAAGCCCCGTTGAGGAGCTACAGCTCACATGAGTAGTGTGATTTTTGGTGGTTGAACCTAGTAAGATTAGATTCCTTATATAAAATACTATACCCCAAAAGGAGGATAGAATCTTACTCAATATTGGGTACCATAGAATCCCCAAATGACATACTACTCACATGACAGGTCGTACCCGGGATCCATCAAAGGAAGCAATACCTGCCCGACCCCACAAGAGGCTCAGTAAAGACAAGAGTAATCCCTATAATCCCCTGTATAATCCCAGTTTCCATTTCATTTTCCATTTTCTTTTCCATTTGATTCTCCATTATAGTAGGTACCCCTGAGTTTAAACTGAAATCCCGGGCACAAATCATCTTTAGGGTCACG